>JARFXV010000627.1:567500-618289 GCA_031761425.1 Cosmopolites sordidus | reverse complement strand
AAGCACTACGAGGCAATGCTCGAAAGAGTAAACAGAAAAATGGCAATACGCATTTCAAGTGCATATAGAACCGTGCCCACAATGGCCATCCTAGCCGTTGCTGGTCTACCACCAATAAGACTCCGAATCATGGAAAGCATATCAATATTCGAAAGCGGAAAGGAATCAAAAACCCAAGCAAGACAGAAATTACTGGAAGCCTGGCACAAAGAATGGAACGACTATGAGGGAAAGGTAAAAACATTTATCCGAGACGTGAGAGAGTGGCACAACAGAACATTAGGGGAGGCAAATTTCTACACAACACAAGCAATAACGGGCCATGGATCCTTCAGATATTATTTACACAGAATGGGAAAGTCAGAGGACAAGGATTGTCGCTATTGTGGGATGGTGGATACAAGGGACCACACAATCTTCCACTGCCCGAGATGGGAACCGCTCCGGATTGCTACTGCTGCCGAATGCAACGTAGAAGTGACGGAACACAACATCGGCGTTCTGCTTTTGGAAGGAAAAAGACAGTGGGCAAGAATAATGGGCATGGTGGAGAAAATAATGAGGACAAAAATAGAGGACGAGAGAAGACGTAAGGCAAATTTGGACTGACAATCTGTTGTGTGTCCTGAAGTAATGCCTAACGGCGGTTTCCAGGCCACGAGCAGATATCCTTGAGAGGGAAGGGTTTTAGTCGGTAGGCATGACTCCAACAAGGGCATGAATCCGACATTCCCATGTCACTGAACATCGAACACATGGATGTCTTTAGAAGATTTCCCAATCCCCTCAAAAAAAAAAAAAAAAAAAAAAAAAATATATATATATATATATATATATATATATATATATATATATATATATATATATATATATATATATACATACATACATATACATATACATACATACATACATACATACATACATACATACATACATACATACATACATACATACATACATACATACATACATACATACATACATACACACATACATACATACATACATATATATATATATATATATATATATATATATATATATATATATATATATATATATATATCATCATCATCATCATCAGCCCGTATCGATCCACTGCAGGATGAAGGCCCCTTCAGCATGCTTCCAACCTTCACGGTCCTGGGCTTTCCTCTGCCACTCGGGTCCAATATACTTAACGATGTCATCAATCCATCGTGCTTTCGGTCTTCTTCGCGGACGTTTGCGATCAAGCGGTATCCACTCCAGGATTGCCTTGGTCCATCTGTCGTCCCATCGCCTCGCCATATGGCCTGCCCATCTCCATTTCAACTGTTTTACTCTTCCAATGATGTCACAGACTTTTGTTTGTTCCCTGATCCATGCGCAGGACTTTCTGTCTCGTCTTGTAATGCCAAGCATACATCTTTCCATTCCCCTCTGTGCCACCCGAAGTTTTTGTATTGATTGCGATGTGAGTGTCCAGGTTTCACTTCCGTATGTCATAACGGGTAGAACGCACTGATCGAATACTTTTCTTTTCAGGCAAAGTGGGAGTCTGCTCTTAAACACTATGTTGAGCCTACCAAATGCCTGCCAGCCACATTTAACACGCCGTTCCACCTCCCGGGCGGTATTCCCCTCCATGGAAATCCTCTGCCCAAGATATACAAAGCTGTCCACAATCTCTAAATCCCTTCCTAAAACTGAAATTCTTCTGTCCTGAGCGAAGTTATTGAACATAACCTGACTCTTTTCCAGGTTTATTTTCAAGCCAAATGGTTCGCCAGCCCTTTGCAGTTCTTGTATGTGTCTTTGCAGCTCCTCTGGGTCTTGTGAAATGAGAATAGTATCATCTGCAAATCTAAGATGGTTTAAGTTTGCACCATTGATCTTTACCCCATCCTGTTCCCAATCCAGTTTACGGAATACTTCTTCAAGGCCAGCAGAGAAAAGAATAGGCGATATTGCGTCACCCTGCCGTACACCTCGTTCTATATTAATTCCCACTTCAAGATCATCAAGGTCATATATATATATATATATATATATATATATATATATATATATATAAAACCGTTCTCATGTTCAGAGTTTCCGCAGTATTATTTTCAGCTGAAAGGCGCAGTGCATCAAATATTGCTTTTCGAACGATGCCTGCTGATAATTAATTTAACCTCGTTTTGAAGCTGAAAAATTGGGTGCTTTAAATTATCTATACGACGGGAAAAAAATCTAATTCAAATAGGTACATCAGTCGAAACATAAGGAGTTAAAATTAAGTTGAGGAATCAATATATAACAAGCGCCCGCAGAAGAACTCCCCACAAGACGGATACAAAACTGGCAACGATCATCTACAGGAATTTAAATAAGTCAAACCGGAGAATATATCGTAATCGATATAGAAAGAAGAGAAGTAAATAACGATTAAAAGGCACTAATTATATTAAAGGAACAATAAAAAAAATCGCTTTATACTGAGAATAAACACTTACAGTATCACCTTAGTTAACTGATAAATCTGCTCTCTCAATTTGCCGCGAACAAAGTACCGTATCAAAGCCAATTAGGTCCGACATCAAACAACTACAAATTTTCGTTGCGCCTTGCAGACCATTATTACATCACCATAAATCGTGTATGTGCCCTACTAAACAACAAATTCAATAGGTCAAAGACTAGTAGATCTCGTGACCCCTTCGCTGGCATGGCGGTGTCGCCTTTAACAGACCGACAGGGTCGACGGGGATCAGGTTTTCAAGCTGGTACCGCCTTTAAAGGTTGCCCAGCGAAGCGTTTCTAAACGATGACGATCATATCGTGTTGCCGCGACGTTGGCTGCAGATCGAAAATTGGATGGGGTGATTTGTATCTTTTGTAGGTTCGAGATTTTTAAGTCGAGGGATAAGCAGGATAAGTGGAAGGGTGGTTCAAACTGATGTTTGAGAATGGACAGTTGTGAGTATCAAAACGTGTACAATAAAGGGGTGGACTAATATTGATATTAATATATCTGATATAACATATTTTGGGCACAAAAACTAATACACTTTTTACTTTTGTATTACTGTAAAAATGTGGTAAAGGAAATAGTTTAAAAAATGTTTTTTTATTTTGTAAGGTATATTTCGTATGCTATTTAACTAATCAGAAAAGATCAGACTTGCTATATAACATAAGTGAATAAGTCGTTTCGAAAGAAATGTTTAATTAAATATCTCAAGTGTGATTAGACACACTGATAAGCAGTGACCGACAATAGTGTACGACTATGACTAAAAACGCTGATAAGCAGTTACCTGGTCCGAGCTCGGGCAAAAATCCGCTCCTTACTAATCAGTATTCTTGTGATTCTGTTGAAATTATGTGTGCTAAAATACTTACGACTTCTTATTGTACGAAATCGACATGAAAGTATCTGGCAAGTACGTTATACTGCTGTTGGAACCACAAGTGAGACTATTTTGAGGATAACAGTTAATTGACATTTACTACATACTTTTCTTATATGTTGCTTCCTCTTACATTGCACCACAAGACAAGTCTCTTAGAATGTACCGAGTTAGAACTAAATCAAATAGAACTGTTAATTGATTTAAAGATGGGACTAGATTTTCTGTGACTGTGATGTGATGTGATGTGAAAAATTAGCGCTCGTAATTTCAACTTTGACATTTAACGACAATAATGTGTAAGTTTTCCTTTTTTTTTTCTAACGAAACACCAAATGTATGTTGAAAGGTATGGAATGAATAGCTATAAAACATTAAATTTAATGTTCAAATAATATCTTAAGAAGCTAAACAAACCAAAAACTGAATTCTGTTAGATCGAAATAAACACGACAATGCGACGATGTCAATTTTCAAGAAAATTTCGTAAAATGTCTGGACTGTTTTCCACAAAAATGGTTGAATCTTGGATACATGTTTTAACGAGAATTTTTATTCAAAACTATGTAAAGGATCGTTTGTTAAATTTACGAAAGTTATCTCCAATCTTCACAGCTTTCTATCATTCTCTTTTTCGTCTGAGTGGATACCTTCTATCAAATTCTTCTTTGGCCTTTCCTCCTTTCTTCCCCCCGACGGGTGACTAAAATATATACTAAAAACAACTCATTTCATTACTCATTTTCTGTAAGTGTTCGTATCCTATGAATTACTACATTCTACTGTCGACTATAATACCGAATTTGACTTCTCTTAATTCACATACAAGGTGCGTCTCACGGACGTTTTAAAAACAGGACTGTTTAAAAATAGCTATTTCTAGTTGCGCTATCTTTTGGCAGGGGTAAACGTTCGAAAGATGGATCCTTCAATGAGGTTCTTCAATGGAAATGGAATTGAACATGTTCATAGATTCAATTCATCGTATTTTGCATAGCTTTGTTCCACACAAATTGACTGACGACCAAAAATTGCCTTGAGGCATGGATCAAAAGAGTCGAAAAGACAAAGGACTTTATGAAAAAAGTCGAAAAAGGACGAAAATTCCAAGGATAGCATTGTTACTGGTGATGAGACGTGGTTTTTTTTTCAATATGATCCAAAAACCAAGAGTCAAAATGCCGAATGGAAGCACCCGAGTGAGAAAAATCCAAAGAAAAGCCATCTAGAGAAGTGAAAAATCAAAACAATATTGATTTGTTTCTACGATTTGGAGGTAACTGTGTACAAGTTCATTTCACCTGGTCAAACGATCAATGCTGTATTTTATCATGGTGTTATGAAGCGTCTGTTGTCGCATATTCGTCGTGAGCCACCACAATAACGTCAACAAGGCAACTGGCGTTTGTTGCATGATAATGGGCCGTCCCATCGCTCGACGCTCATCACTGATTTTTTTAACAAAAATGCCATTTCAAGCATCAATCATTCACCATACTCGCCTGATTCCGCTCCCTGCTACTTCAACCTCTTAGAAAAACTTCATTTGCCGATGAATGTCGATTTTCGCCTCTTTTCAAGCTGATTTTCCTGCATCGCACCTTCAGAAATATATCAGTGTGAATTTTAGTATTCTTTATTTGTTTCCCTTTATTAACCAAACTTCACTACTGTAAGATACAAGGTTTTTGATAATGGTTTCCTAAATTATTTATTTGTTTTATTTTGATACACTCGAGCCGTTATTGAATTAAATTTGGTGTAAATGCGTTGCATTATTTCTAGAAAGAACTTTTAAAGGAATATAACATTTTCTTCTAGACCTATTCTCTTACTAGACAATATAGTAACGAATGTTCAGCAGACCGGCGCCACCTACAACAGAATTCAAGAAACAGTTAATTTCCTGTGCCAACAATATCTCCATAATGCCAACATCAACTGGCTTGTGATATAACACCGTGCGACTTTTTTTTGTGTGTTTATCTAAAATCCAAAGTGTTAATCCAGTTCTAAACCAACAATCCAAAAACAGTTGACGACCTCAAAGATGAAATCCAACGTGTTATAAATGAAATTGAGCAGAGATTGTACAAAACTGTAATCGAAAATTTTGTGAAAGGAACAAATATTTGCAGCCGAAGTCCGATATATTTGTTTGTAATTAAGGATGTATCAGACAATCGAAGGCAAAAGTACTGAAAATAAATATAAAAAAACTGCAAAATTGGTTCCAAACAGTTTAAGTAATGTGTTTAATTTATTGTCAGTGAATCTCCATAAGATCAGGTATAAAATTACGATAATTTTAAATTGCAATAACTTTTGAACGGCTTAGTCAATCGATTTAAAATTTTAAGTGGGTTAGTATAAAATTGTGATAACTTTAAATTGCAATAACTTTTGAACGACTTAGTCCATCGACTTAAAGATTTAAGGATTGATTGATTAATTAAACTAATTGATTGATTGATCTAAGGAATAGTTAAGGATTGAGTAAAAAAATTTTCTGTCAAACTTTTAAACGTTTTGTAGTATTTTGACGTACCTCCTCGTTTAAAATATTTATCATTGATAATTATCAAAAACACATAATATTTAGGGGTTTTAATTAATATTTAATACTAAAATTTATATATTCGTCGTTTTAAAGATTTAAATCAAAAATATTCTGCTGAAAAATTAAAATCAAGGCATATTCACTATCAAAAGTTAGTTAATTTTTTTCATATTATTTGTTATTATTAATTTAATTCTAGATTATAGGTGAAATTTGCTCTTTCTTTTTAATTATAAAAGGTATACAACTTTGCTCCCGCAGTTTTTTTTCAAAATTCAAGGCTTTATTGGAAAACACTGTCCATCGTTGGCCATTACTTTCTCTCATCTTTCAGACAGCATTCGAATTCCCCGTTGAAAAAGCTAGTCATCTTTTGAAGCGATTCACGAATCGATACAATTTTTGACTTCTTCATAAGACCGGAAGTGCTGGTCAGCCAGGCCGTGTGCGATCGATCGAAACAGGTGATAGTCAGAGAGAGGAACTTCTGGAGAATACGGCGGGTGGGATAGGACTTCCCATTTCAACGTTTCCAAGTATGTTTTGACCACTTTCGCAACATGGGACCGAGCATTGTCATGCTGCAAAATCACTTTATCGTGTCTTTCGTTGCATTGCAATCGTTTGTCTTCCAATGCTCGGCTCAAACACATTAATTGCGTTCGATAACGATCCCCTGAGATTATTTCAGTCCCACCAAATACATAGTATGACCTTGGAGCCGTGAATATTTGGCTTGGCCGTCGGCGTGGAAGCATGGCCGGGCCCCATGATTTTGATGCTTGGGGTTAGAGTAATAAACCCATTTTTAGGTTTAAACCTGTTCTTGTCTTTCAAGCAATTGTTCACAAGCAAACAAACGGCGTTCAACATCTCTCGGTTTCAACTCGTATGGCACCCAATATCCTTGCTTCTGGGTCATTCCCATGTCGTTGAGGTGTTTTGAAATTGCTTGTTGTCATTCCCAATGATATTGCCAACTCTTCTTGATTTTGACAAGAGTCTTCATTAAGCAATGCATCTAATTCCTCATCTTCAAAAACTTTCGCTCCTCCACCGCTATGCCGATCTTCGACGTGAAAATCACCCGCTTTTGAAGCGTTGAAACCACTCACAACACATTCTTCCACTCATAGCGGCCTCACCATAAGTGTCTGAGGGCATTCGGTGAGCCTCAGCCGCAGATTTTTTCATGTTAAAATTAACACCTCCCGCAAATGACAAGAATTTGACTCATAAACTGATATTTTTAACCGCGAATAACTTTATGATGTAAACACAAATAGACTACTGGGGGTTATGTTTACAATATACCCAAAGGTATTGCATGCCGTCTATCATGTATTTATTTCGACGACTACTTACCGCTAACGCCATCTATAGGAAAACGGCTGAGCAAAGTTGTATACTTTTACTTTATTTTTATTAATTTTCTTTTTGTATGTACTGTAAAGGAAACATATTCACGAATCTACGATTTTCAGCACTTTTGCCCCCCATATATCTTTAATCGGAAACTATGTACTTCATTACTCAATAAAAATCCTATCATAAAATCACTAATCATTGGGCCACTCATTATCATTAATATTACAAACTCTTAATCATTTTAAACAATATAAATATTCGCAAAATGTATTGGTTTTATCCATAAAGCTTTATTGAGTTTTAATTCTGTAGGCTGACTGGAACATAATGTTGAGTCTCTGATCCACAAGATATTTAATTACTCTGAGATTCTGAACAAGGTAAACCCAAATACAATTCAACAATCAGTCAGCTAAAAGCGGCGTATTAAGACTGTTTTCCATAATGGCAACATCCGAATTAATTACACCACGGTGCTCCACGTTCGAAACTCGTTTGGCGCGTCGTTTTACGAGATGCCGATGCGACCGGATTAGATTACGTCGATCCGTTGGAATTCAGATCCCATCCCGGGCGTTATAATAGCGAACGGGCTGGATTTAGACGTGCCGGATGAACGAGAAGAAGCCAACGAGCGAAACCCAGCTCGTAGACCGGTAATGGAACGGGAGGGCGACGAGGAGAACGGGGGAATAAGGTGAGGGTGGGGAGAAACTAACGCGATATCGAACTGAACAAGCTACCGCGTGGGGTGATTCAATTAAGTTGCCGTTAAGCCATTATGCAGTTTCAGAAAATAAGCGTCGGGTAATGGGGAACGGGGGATGACGCTAATTGAAAATGTTTCAAGTGGCTCGACTAGTTTTAGTCAGCGTAATGAAAAATCGTTTTAGATTTTGTTTTAAAAAAAGAAAACCTGGGTAAATCGAGTCGTTAAAGATATATTTTTTCAGCCAAATTTTAAAATAGTTTAGATTATCAATCATGAGAAATATAAAAATGAGACGCCCGTTATGCATATTTCAATGGAAATGAAAATGTACCTACTGTATATTAACCAGGTGTAGCGGTTACTAATTCTTAATTAAAAAAAAACACTTTAATTTGGGAGAAAGGTAAAAAATGGTTTATTCAAAGTATGCGCCATCACTACCGGCACATTTTTTCCATCTCTCTGGTAATTTGTGGATGCCCTCCCAAAAAAACTGTACATCTTTTGAAGTGGTCCAGTTAGCAAGCCAGTTTTGGACATCTCCGTAATTGTTAAAGTGTTCCATGGAAAATGCGTAAGACATCGATGAAAACAAGTAATAGTCGGAAGGCACCAACCAAGTCTGGTGAGTACGGCGAATGGACCAAGAGGTCTCAGCCAAGTGCAGAAATGATGTATATCAAGCCATTTTTCTGTTTTACAACTTAATTTAAATAAATCGAGAATTTATCTGTTAGGTTTAAAACGCGAAGAAATTTACCGCTAAACACCAAAACACTTTTCTAAACTTATCGACGCTCGTTATCATCCCAGTGATGCTAACATAGTTAGCGAAGCACGCGTCGAGAAGTTTAAAAGTGATTTGATGTTTAGTGATTCGCATCAAAAATTCCGATAGAATAATTGTTAGGTTTTAGACTTTTCTTTTGAGCGTTTTACAAAATGCACACTTCGTCTTACAATGTTACGGACACTTTCCGCCCGTTTCTCTAACTATGTTGATCAATAATCTTCTGATAATGCTAACTTGGCTAGCTAAACGTACGTTAAATAATTTCAACTCAAGTTGGTGTGAGTACAAAAATTCTTCATTTATTTATTTTCAATAATGCAAAAGTAGAATAAAAACTACAACTGTAACAAAAAAAAATGTAATAAAGTAACAAAAAGTACCAAAAAGTGTTTTTTATTTCAGTATGTATTAAGATATGGTATATGATTATTACATTATGGCTAGTTAAGAGACAAATTCACTTCTATGGAAATATTATATTGTTTCTTTTGATAATTCCTAAATATATTAATAAACAAATAGCACATCAGTCAATACGAAAAATCCTCATTGTGCCAACCTTCAAACGTCATGTGTCAAAATTTCATGACAATCTGTTTACTAGGATTTTAAATGATAGCTTGTAGCTTTGTGACAATCCTTACAGCTAATTTGTATCACAATCACAATCCTTACAGTTAATTTTGTATACGCCCGATTTATCTAGGGTATCCTTATTATTAACTAACATTCTGCCTACATTAGATCTGTTTGCATAGGTAGTCTTGCACCTGGTTTATTTAATCTTTTACACACTGTTAAAAAAAAACTAGAAAAAATTGTACCTGTAGTATACTTGGAAACACTGTGTTTGACCATTAGTATTAGTTCAAGCTACTCCGGAGAAAGCCCTAACAAGGCGAAACATATGTAGAGTAAAATCTATAATGTCTAAAAATCTATAAAATCTATGTATGTGTAAATAATGTATAAAGTGTATCAATTAAAATCCTAATATTTTTAAAATATTGAATCCCAACTAACTGCAGAATTCATAAACATTACAATCTGTCTACTAGTTTCTGAGTTGTGCTTTAAGTGGCGCTACTTTTGTTATTTTCAAAATAATGCAAAAAAAAATAATTTCGTGTATCGATTAAGCAGAGCTTTTTGATAAAGAAAAATACCGCTGAAGCAAAATAATGGCTTGATAAACTTTACCCGGACTCTGTCCCAGAAAAATCAACCATAATTGATTGGTACACTGAATTCAAACGTGGCCGTACAAGCCCCGATGATGCTAAACGCTCTGAACATCCAAATTAGGTGGTTACACCAGACAAGAAAAAGAAAAAATCACAAAAAAACAAAAAAACTCTGCTATTTCACCAAGACAATGCAACGTGTCACAAATCGCAACGAAACTGGTTCCTCATCCGCCGTACACTCCTCCAGATCTTGCTCTCAGCGACAATTTTCTGTTCTCAGACCTCAAAAAATATTCGCTGGAGAGAAATTTCGCTCCAATGAAGAGATAATTGCCGAAACTGAAGGATATTTTAAAGGCAAAGAGAAATCGTTCTATAAAAAAGGTGCAGAAATATTAGAAAAGCGTTGAAATGATTGTATTGCTCTTCAAGGAAAATATATTGATGAATAAAGTCGAAATTTACAAAAAAAGTCTTTTATCTGTCAGGCCGGGGACTTATTACCGAGGTGTTACTAATGGATATGTATAAGATCCAGCAATATGATTGTGTGCTTAAATTTTAATGTCCCTGGTATACCAAATACTGCAAATTTCGGATAAAACCCTACCGTATAAATAAAACAAAAAATTAACATTTTTTAAAGGAACACGAAATTCAAAATTTGTTTAGTTATCATTCTTGAAGCATGATAAAGTTAAATATGTTCAAATAACACAAATAAGACTGTTTCATAAGTTATCACGTCCCATTACTTCTTGATTTGCCCAAGTACACGATGCAACAGTGTAACATTTTATGCATCCCCCCATCAATCAAACAGCAGCGTTGTTTCCCCCAACTGCGATTCGACAGACCTCCCTCAGATCGGCGAATATTCCATGTCCCTCTCCCTCGCCGCTCCTGGCCTACATCGATTTTTCACACACACACTCGTACAAAGAAGTAACGCGGCTGAAGAACCGACGTTTTCTGAACGGGTAGTAGACGAGAGCATATCCGCAGAGCGAGAGCTGGTTACAGAACGTTGACGCGAGTGCGACAAGGACGCGCGGTTCCAAGAATGCAGACGTGGCAGAGAGAGGCCTTTTGCGGCCTCGTCATCGTCGGGGAAAACGAACGGAATAAAAAGGTTTATTTTGACGCCCCTCCGTGGATAGCGAAGAGGAAAGGGGCTAGGATGGTGTTATACACGTATGTTGTCGAGTCGGATCATCATCGCCGATAATTCTCAGACATTGAGCGATGTGTCCTTATACGAAAGGTTTTTTTTTTACTTCATTTGTTTTATTGTTTTTCAGTTTATTTTTTGATTCGATAAAATTCAAGTTATGGGCTAATAAAACGAAGAATATATTTAAGAAAATACATTATAAGAATAATGTATTAAAATATAGTAGGTTGTTAAATTATTAGGGACAGTAGCAGTTTTTAAAAATTGTACGTTTAAACGAACTTTTAGGCCAAAAAACTTTTTCCAATATACCTGTTTGTTTCATTAATATGGTTGGTAACAATGGAAATTATTTACAACGTTCTTTATCTATCAATTTTTTTATCAATAATTGAGCTCAGTTAGAGTTAGGTCAGTTGGGTTTAGCAATTTTTATTGAATTGAGTATTAATCATTTTAACACATCGGTCGATAAGTCCCCGGTCTGACAAATTAAACACACTTTTTTGAAAACTTCGACTTTATTCCTGAATATATTCTCGTTGAAGAGCAATACAATCATTCCAACGCTTTTCTAACATTTCTACACCTTATTTATAGAACGATTTCTCTTTGATTTCAAAATATTCTTCAGTTTCGGCAATTACCTCTTTATTGAAGCGAAATTTCTTTCCAGCAAGCATTTTTTTGAGGTCTGAGAACAGGAAATAGTCGCTGGGGGCCAGATTTGGAGAATACCCGTGGATGAGGAAGAAATTCGAAGTGCAATTCCTACAATTTAACTGTCGTTGTCAACAATTTGTGACATGTCTTGGTGAAACAGTACTTTTTTGTTCATTTGTCACATACCGCATGAAAAAATAATTTTTATTTCGCCTAAGCATTGCTCAGAATCAGTTTTTGGTCCGCTGTAAGCAAACGCGGTACACATTTCAATAGCAATTTACGCATTCCCAAATGTTCATGCAAAATGGTGACAACACTTTCTTTCGATATCTTCATGATATCAGCTATCTTCTGCAGCTTTACTTCACGGTTTTTGGTCAATTATGGTTAATTTTCCTGGGGCAGAGTCAGCGTAATGTTTATCAAACCACTGTTTTGCTTCAACTGTATTTTTCTTCATCAAAAACACGAAATTCTTTTTTTTTTCATTCTTTTAGAAATAAGTAGCGTCACTTAAATCACAAAAATTCAGAAACTAGTACACAGATTGTCATGAAATTTTTACACATGACGTTTGAAGGCTTGCACAATCGACCACTGATAAGGATAAGTGACGCCATCTATATGTATATGTATATGTATATGTATATGTGTGTGTGTGTGTTTGCGATCAAGCGGTATCCAGTCCAGGACCGCCCTGGTCCATCTTTCGTCCCATCGCCTCGCTACATGGCCTGCCCACTTCCATTTCAATTTGCTTTATTCTTCCAATGATGTCATTCGCTTTCGTTTGTTCTCTGATTCATGTGCAGATCTTTCTATCCTATCTAGTAATGCCAAGCATACATCTTTCCATTCCCCTCTGTACTACTCGAAGTTTTTGAACTGACTGTGATGTGAGTGTCCAGGTCTCACTTTCGCAAGTCATAGCGGGCAGGACACACTGATCAAAGACTTTTCTTTTCAGACAAAGTGGTAGTTTGCTCTTAAACACTATGTTGAGCCTGCCAAATGCCTGCCAGCCACATTTAACGCGTCGTTCCACCTCCCGGACGGTGTCCCCTTCCATTGAAACCCTTTGCCCAAGATATATATAGTGATCCACAACTTCCAAATCCGTTCCTAAAATAGAAATCCTTTTGTCCTCAGCAAATTTATTGGACATCACCTGACTCTTCTTCCGGTTTATTTTCAAGCCAAATGTTTCCCCAGCCCTTTGCAATTCTTGTACGTGTCTTTGCAGCTCATTTGGCTCTTTGGGTGAAAGAAGAACGATATCATCTGCGAATCTAAGATGATTTAACTACGCACCATTAATCCTTATTCCATCTTGTTCCCAACCCAGCTTACGGAACACTTCTTCCAGGCAGGTTGAGAAAAGAAGAGGCGATATTGCGCCCCCTGCCGTACGCCCCGCTCTACATTTATTCCCACCTCAAGATCGTCAAGGTGGACTGTCACTGTAGCTTCATCATATATTGATCCTAGTAGGTTTACATAGGCTTTCTCTACACCTTGATTAAGCAATGCATCCATTATGGCCCGCTTTGAGATTGAATCAAATGTTTTTTCATAATCGATAAATGCCAAGTACAGTGGCATAGTGTATTCGTTCGTTGTGTTTTTCTATGACCTGCTGTAGAACCTGGATATGATCCAACTGTACTGAATCCACTTCTGAATCCACTTCTGAATGTACTGAATCCACTTCTGAATCCTGCTTGCTCCCTTGGTTGTGCGTCATTAAGTTTTCTTAGTATTCTTTTGGATATTATCTTGGTGAAAACTTTGTACACCACTGATAGGAGGCGTATTGGGCGGTAGTTCTTTAGATCTTCCCGTGCTCCTTTCTTATGTAAAAGAATAACTTCTGCATTTTTCCATAAGCTGGGTACTTCTTGTTGTTTGAGGCATTTTGTGTATAATCTTGCCAGTGTTTTATGTAAGGTCCGACCACCAGCTTTTAACATCTCCAGCGCTATACTATCCTCTCCTGGAGCCTTGCCATTTTTCATCGAGTCTATAGCCTTTGTCACTTCCCCCACCAGGATATCCGGCATTTGTTCTTCAGTAGGCATTGCTGTTCTTGTCTGATTCTGGTCCTCATATAACTTTGAATAAAATCTTCGGACAACCTCTAACATTTCCGTCCGTTTCCCGCATATTTTACCATCCTCACGCATTAAGGAAAACATTCGTGTTCTTTTCTTCCATAGTTTTTTGCACAAGCTGCATGTTGAATCGGAGGGTTTCCTCTCGAATACGTTTTCTTATAGTTTTGCAAAGCTCAACGTATATATATATATATATATATATATATATATATATATATATATATATATATATATATATATATATATATATATATATATTGGGTTTTTTCCGGGAGTACATCCGGTTGGTCCCTATCGGGAGCTTGCAGACGTTTCGCCAAAATCTCATTTGGTGCTTACTGTCCCGAGGTTCGTGACTATCTATCACGAACACAGTCACAAACCTCGCGACAGTAAGCACCGAAGATGCCAAATGAGATTTTGGCGAAACGTCTGCAAGCTCCCGACAGGGACCAACCCGACAACCGGATGTACTCCCAGAAAAAACCCAATACATGTTTTTCTATCCGTGAAACAGTACGCACAAACATATATATATATATATATATATATATATATATATATATATATATATATATATATATATATATATATATATATATATATATATATATGAACTTATTGACCGATGTGTTAATGTTATTTTTTCCAGAATGGGGAAAGGTTCAGAGATTTCTCAAAAGAATTGTATTCAGATGAAGACATTATTACAGGTGTTCCTAAGTCGGTAGTCAACCGGATTAAGAAAAAAAAACTTGGCCTAAAACTACTGGCCAACTACTACAACTGACCTACTTCGCGCAAGCAGCCGTTTGGGAAAAGAAAACGGATCACTACACCTCGTGGTGACAGCAAAATTAGGGGTATCTGCCTCGAATAAATAAATTTTTAGCATCTAATGCGGAAAGTATATTTATCTGTCTGCTTATCAATTGATAAGATTCACTCATCCCCTGATGTTGCTAACATGGTTAGGAAAACGCGTGGGGAATAGTAAAAAAAAGGATATTTGGTGTTTTAGTGGTAAATCCCTTTGAATGTAGTGTTTCACACCAATAGTTCCAAGAGATGAATTTATTTAGTTCATCACTGTATAAATAAGCATGATTTTTACAGTTCCCCAATGATCTATATTTACTTTACTTTATACAGAGCCTTCATTTAATCCCGAAACACATGTGCCCTATAAATGTAGACAACCAACATGGCAAGTTGGTAATGATTAACAAGAAATCACTAATTTTCATGAACTACCACATATGTGTTTTTTGCTCAAGAAACATAGAAACTAATCTAACTAACATTAAATAATATAATAAATAATATTAAAATACATTAAAACATTATTTGTATATTTTCAAATTGTTTTATTACAAATCTCGATGACAGCTCTAGGAGAAATTTTAGTAATATTTTTAGTAACATCTTTAAATAACTCAGCCTAAAAAAATTACAGTTTCTTAGTTTAAATAAATCACTCATCACATAGGTTACAGGATTGAACGAAAGCTCTGTATAACAGTATAAGACAATCTTTAACATTGTTATTTCAATAATATCAAAATTCCTCTACATCATGTGATTTATACATAAACATATCACTCAAGATTATTAATAAAATAAAATAGCTATAGTGACTACAAGGTGAAATATCAGAAAATCTTCTATAAACATCCAAAAGATTTTAGGATTAATCGTCTTTCGATTGATCAAAGACGTTTAACAACCTTTATTTTAAAACAGATTACTATAACTTATACTTAGAGCAATGATTATATGATAATGTACATGATTAAATTAATCGTGAATGATTTATTGCGATATTAAAAATATGTGGTTAAATATTTTCAGTTTTTATGTATCTGGTTTTTAATAAGTTTGAAAATAAATTTTAAAATATAAATATTATAGATTTTTATATATTACGATCAAAAAGTAAAGTGGCTTTTTACATAAAACCCAAATTATTTACTTATTCATCTAAATTTGTTTTGCTTCCTTCAAAGTAACCCCCTCTCACTCCAATACACTTATTTGAACGTTTTTTCCAATGGTCGAAGTAGTTTTTAGAACTCCCTTCAATGGCTTTTATGAACTCAAAACGGCGTCCACGAAGTGCGTTCTTCAATCGAGAGAACAAGAAAAAGTCACACGGAGCCATATCTGGAGAGTATGCCTGCGGTGTTTGGTGGTGTTTGATGGTGTTTGTTTGATTTTAAGCGAACAATTGACGAATAATTATTACGGCGTGCGAGGGTGGGTTATGTTTGTCATGAAATATATAAAAAAAATAAAAGTATTCCTGAAAGCATCTATTTTCACGCGAGTTGTCCAGCAGAATGAGACCAAGGTAATTTGAATGGATATTCAGTTTGTCTTGATATCTAATGATGCTTTTTATTTCTTCCATGGCTATCTCAATGTTGGAGTCACGATGGACTGTATTGTTTGTAATATACCAGGAAGCGTTAGTGATGGTTTTTAGCTGCTGAAATTTCTGAAGTGTTTCAATATTTGAGCTACTTGCTGTTACCTTCAGTTCCATTCCATAAATTTAAATAAGTTTAGGGATGGCTTTGTAAAGAGCAATTTAGATAAAGCAAGCTAAACAAAAGTTTAGTTCAGGGGTCTTCAACCTTTTGTTATCCAAGAGACAGATCTGGTTATCCCTATCGACCGACGTGCCGCAAAATTAATAAATAAATAAATAAATAAATAAATAAATAAATAAATAAATAAATAATATATATATATATATATATATATATATATATATATATATATATATATATATATATATATATATATATATATACACTAATAAATAAGAATAACTTCTAACCGAAGCTGGTAGGAACTTTTCGCAACTTTCTAATCATAAAACCATTGGGTTTATCCTTAAATGCGAAACAAATGTAAAAAGGCATAAGTATAAACTGATAAGAAATTTATGCCGTGAAAATATGGATCGAATCCGAATAGAATGAATAGAAAGAAACTGAAACTACACATCAACAAATGTGGAGCACCTCTATGAACATTTTATTAACAACATCCATGAGACAATTAATGCCGTGGCACCCTTAAAAACGATTAATATTGACACAAAACCGTGGATTACAAATTCAATTAAGCTTGCCCAGAAAGAGAGGGACATGGCCAACAAGAAGTTCAAACTAGAAACGACACTGACTGGAATAAGAAGACACACAATAAGGTTGTAATGGTGATTACAAACGAAAAAAAAAAGGTATTTTATTTGGCAGAATATTGATCGTAATAGAAGAAATAGTAAGAAAATGTGGGGAATGTTGAAGGAATCGGTGTGGAGTGGTAGAAAATCCGACGTGTTTAAGGATATTGCTTTCTAAAAGATTGTTGGGACGTTAGAAGAGAATTTTAACAATTTTTATGCTAAAAGTATCCGGGAGATAGCTCGAACCATTCCAAGTCAGATTCAAATATTTTACAGTACCGTTGACATCCATTCAGGTGAAGAAGAACTGAGAGAGATTGTAATCAATTTAAAAAATAGATAGAAAATATTAAGATTTTAAAGAGCGTATTTCAGCAAGTGGGTTATCCATTACTTCATTTAATCAATACGTCGTTGTCCAGTGGTCGAGTTCCAAGGAATGCGAAAGTGAGCGTCATTGTTCCAAAACCAAAGGTTGAAAATCCTGTATTACCAAAGAATTTTTGAAAAATTAATCTATTGCCGATTGTTGACAAAATATTGGAAATAGTAGTGTGTAGACAGTTGCGTAGATACTTTGAAAAGCACAATTACATTTATGTGGCACAATCGGGATTTTGTGATAAAAATTCATGCGAGTCTTCAATACAACATCTTTGTTCGAAATGGTGCTAAGATATTAGTGACGATATGTTGTTAGTGTATTTGTGGACCTAAAACGTGCGTTTGAGACTATAAACAGAGAAGATCTTATAATGAAACTGCAGTGCTACGGAGTGACATTTTTTGTTATAAAATGGCTCAAACATTATTTGAGTGACCGCTTTCATCGAACAAAAGTAAATTGTGCTATATCAGGAATTCTGGAAAATGATATTGGTATCCCACAAGGAAGCGTATTAGGGCCCTTTTTGTTTCTTATATACATCAATGGCTTGTATAAAATTTTAAAAATTTAGACTTAAATTTGTTTGCAGACGATACGCTTCTTTTAATAACGAGACAGAATTATGACCAAATGGCGAAAGATATTAATTTAGAACGCTCAATATTCGATAATTGGCTATGTGTGAATGAATTAAAATTAAAGTCTGAGAAAACAAAATATATGATTCTGGGAAAGAAGGGTATTTGCAAGTCGTTTATTGAAAAAAATTGAAAAAATTTACATCGGAAAGAATAACATTGAAATCGTTGATCAAATTAGATATCTAAGAGTAATTCTTGATTCTCTATTGAAGTTATAGGTAATAAGTAATAAAAAATAGGATTCTTTCATAGAATATCTCATAACTTAAGTAATTGGTCAAGATTGTTAATATATAATACCTAACCTAATCCCCATTTTAGTTATTGTAGCTCTTTGTTATTAGATTGTAATAAAAATGAAATAAATAGATTGCAAATTTTACTAAATAAGGTAATGCGAATTATTTTGCATTGATATAGGTATACACAGGTGAATTTGAAGTTGCGCTCTTTGGGCTGGTGCTCTGTATAGCAGAGTATTGAGATGGTCAGTATTGTTATGATTTTTAAAATTAAAAGTAACTTAATGCCTGCATATCTTGGAAGGTACTTAATAGCGTGATCTGAAAAATACCAATGTAACATTCGCTCAAAGGAGTATCTCCATATAAATTTTGAACGTAGTACCTATATGCAGAAATCGCTTTTTGGGAATGGTATTCGGCTATTCAATGGTCTTCCAGCAGAGCTAAAAAGTAGTTTAAGAATGTTTGTAGATAGGTCCACAAATACACCAATAACAACATTATCGTCAATAATATCTTGGCACCATTTCGAACAAATTGAAGACATTTGAAAAACAAACCATTTTGAAGGCTCGCATAAATTTTTATCACAAAATCCCGATTGTCTCACATAAATGTAATTTTGCTTTTCAAAGTATCTATGCAATATCAGGAATTTTAGAAAATTATATTGGTATCCCACAAGGGGCGTATTGGGGCCCTTTTTGTTTCTTACATACATCAATGACTACACACCACTATTTCCAATATTTTATTAACAATCAGCAATAGATTAATTGGCCTAAAATCCTCTGGTAATACAGGATTTTCAACCTATGGTATTGGAACAATGACGCTCACTTTCGCATTACTTGGAACTCGACCACTGGACAACGACGTATTGACTAAATGCAGTAATGGATAATCCGTAAACATTATTTAGCAAAATAGGTTCGGTATGTTTGATTTTTGATGGACTAGTGTGTCCATGATGACTAGAATATTAAATTTCGGAACAGATTATATTTGAATATCTTTATATTATGCATAGACATGTATATACATTAATTACAGATTGTATGTAGTAGCCAAATGCTAAAAATAAAAAATAAAAGAATATTATTATGATTGATTTTAATCTAGGCTAAAGAATGGCTACTGATTCTCAAATGATTCTAGGAAGATCAAACTCGTATGGAAGACGCATCAGATGATATCGTGTCACTCCTCTAAATCCAAGTGTTAGCAGATTGAACGCTACGCCATCACTCCCATTGCTTTATTTAGACACCTCGTATATCGAAATATTTTTAAATTCCAATCAACTTCCCACGCATCGCATTACACATCCCTCGTAGCATACAGCGTTGGCGATCAGAACCAACAATCGTTATAAACAACAGTCTACCGTATTTGTGTTTTACAAACAAAAATTCGTACCCACGCGGGTACCGACTGGACTCTCCCAACTCAAACCAAACATTTCCAAATCGTTTCTAATCAACATGGATTTTGATTGAGTGGGGCAACACCGAAAAAAACCCGCTTCAACGTCAGTTAAGAGTCAATTAGTATCGCGGACAAACAAGATATTATGGCAGGCGCGTTTTAGTGCGTAGGATAAACCGAACAATTATTTATTTTGGGACGTGAGATTATCTCGCTCACTCTTCAGCTCTATCTCAGTTATGGGTACATGTTTCGTAATTTCTTAACGTTCTCGATACAACTGTTTAGCGGTTTATTATGAGACAGAATACATCCATAAATTACCATACGTCATGTTATGAATTATTATTAATTGACTCATGTCATGATGACAATGATCTGAAAAATACACTGTCTATTAATATACTCGCCTAGTAGCACGGGAACAAAATTTAAACATATCCCGGATGCAAAAATAGTAAACAGGTTATGATATGTCAATTCGTTCACTCAGTCAAGAATATCATTTAGAGGAGTTATTCGAAAAGTTCTCGACCCGCCAAAGAAACCAAGATTTTTAAGATTATTGCAATTCAATAAGAGGTGTGACTATTAAATAACGTGACTGACGCTGTAAAACATTTTATTTTGATTTCATACATATATACTTATTATCACCTTCAATATACACCCCTTTTCTATCCCTACAACGCTCCATACGAATCTTCCATTGTTCGAAACAGTGCTGGAAGTCTTGTTCTGTCAGCTCCTTCAGAACGCGTACCGCTTTCTCTTTCACAGCTTCAGCAGATTCAAATATTGTTCCTTTTAATGCAGATTTCACCTTAGGAAACAGGTAGAAGTCGCACGACGCAAGATCCGGCGAATAAGGCGGATGGTCTAACACTGGGATGCTGTACTTGGCTAGAAACCTCTTGGCAGACAATGAGGAATGAGACGGCTCATTGTCTTGGTGGAGAACCCATGACTTGTCCTTCCATAATTCGGGTCGTTTTGTCCTTATTCTTTCACGGAGTTCAGCAAGAACATGAAGGTAGTAATGATGATTAACAGTTTGACCTTCAGGAACCCACGATTCGTCACATATTATTATCCTTTCCAATAAGTATGGGTCATTTTCAATGGCATCCAAAGTGTCAGTACAAACATTTTTGCGAGCTTCTTGTTACTTGAGAATTTTAGACACCATTTTCGCACACACTTTTTTGCATGTTAAAATTATTATGTAAAATTTGCTGTGTGCTTTCTTTGTCAATTCCTACAGTTTCAGCAATCGCACAAATATTTAACCGACGGTCAGATCGAACCAGATTACTGATTTTTTCGATATTGTCATCTGTTTTTATCGTAGAAGGACGACCCAGGCATGGATCATCTTCAATCTCATCTCGGCCATTTTTTGAGAACGTTTAAATCACCCAAAAACACGTGCACGCGATAAAAATTTATTACCATACACTTGTTTCAATAAATTATCAGTTTCAGTAGCGATTTTTTCAAGTTTCAAGTGAAATTTCACAACTTATTGCTCTATTGTTACACTTAATATTTTTCCGGCGAAACAAAAAAACAACTCCAAGGCCGATGCCGCCCTACGGTTTTTTCCAGCGATCCGTTAACCGCTATAACCGCGAAACCGCTCGAGACGCACACACTCCGATTAAAAACACGCTATTTTCACAGTTTGAAGCTAGATTTCAAGAGAACAGTACGTATTGTTGCTCTAATACTAAGATATAGAAAAAGAAGACGTCATCACAAATTGCTAATTAAGTTCTATTGGTTACAAATTGTGGCGCGGTTTTTACCCGCGAGCCATATTTTCCCGTTTTAAAATCAGTCGCGGAAAAAAACCGCAAGTGCGGTCACTTGTATTAGTTTTCTTGACTCACAAAATTACGCGGTTAAAAACCACGGCGGTTTAGCCGTAGTGCGGCCTCGGCCTAATGCGAACGAAGGCTATGGTTATACGGATTTGTTTAGAGAACCGAGCTACTGGCGCACGCGCACGTTTGGCGCACGTGTACTTCTTCTATAGCAACGTCGGTCTCGTTATTTACTAACCACATGCAAACAGAATGTTTATTCTGTTTGCTCAAGTATGGTGGATTCCAAAATCAAGTGGAATCCGCGCTGGAGCGATAGCTGGTTCGATTCCAGCGCTCGGATGGTTATTTTTCTTTCTTCTGTCCGTTTATCTTTCCTAAATGTTTGTGATTGTTTCTAGGCAAGAGTGTAAAATCCGACTACGAATTACCCCTCAGTCACGCCAGTTAAAGGCTGGGTAAGGCCGGATGCCTTCTGAGAAGTGTTCTACGTTGGTCACTCGCCAGTCGGTAGGTTTCCTGATAGACTTATGGGTAGGCACATAACCAAGGGTTTATAGCCCGAGGGGGGTGCTGGCCTGGGTTTGTCGGAAGCTGATGACCGTGGTTCGGAACCCACGTTAAGCTGTAGGTCCAGTCGCTAAATAGCCTAGTTGCTGATGCGCCTCTAACCCAAAACACTTTACTTTACTTTAAAAAAATAAAATGTTACAAAAAATAATTTATTAGGGAAATTAATAAACAATTCTAGTACAACCATAAACTAACGTCTTTTAAATTGAGCGGATTTTTTAATTCTTGAATAAAACACAGATGGCGTTGTGAATTTGTCCAGGTCTAGACTCATTTCAAAAGGGTAATGTATGACATTTATAAATATGGAGTCGTACACAATACAACAACGCGTTAAAATTATCGATATATTTTATGAAAATGGGTATTCAGTAAAAAAGGTTTTAAGAAGATTACGTGATATTTGCGGTTTGTACAAACGTCCATCTGAAAACACTATCTATCGAATTGTTCAAAAATTTCAAGAAACTGGTTTGGTGGAAGATAAAGGAAGATCAATATACAGTCGTAGTGGTCATTCACAAGAGCATATTCATTTGGTACGTAAAAGTGTTGCTGAATACCCAGAAATTTGCATTAATCGACGTTCACAGCAATTTGGACTCAGTGAATCCACAACATAGCGTATTTTACGAAAGGATTTAGCTCTGAAGGCATATAAGGTTTATATAACACAGGAACAAAAGCCACTGGATCATTCAAAACGTCGTGCATTTATCAACTGGATCAAAGAACAGATGATTTTTCTCAAAAAATCATCTTTTCAGATGAAATTTGCAGGCATTTGGGGTGAGGAATCTACGAATGTTTCATGAGAAACCTTTACATCCTAAACAAGTCATGTGAGATGATTACTGGATTTTTGTGGCATGAACTGAATAATATTAATCTGGAGGGTATGTAGTTCCAGCAGGATGGCGCTACACATCACTCTGCTAATAAAACAATTGACTTAATGGAAGAAAAATTTCCTGGGCAAGTTATTGCAAGAAACGCTGATGCTAATTGACCACCAAGATCCTGTGATTTGACACTGTTGGACTATATTCTTTGTGGTAAACTAAAGGATGAAATTATTCGAGTCATTGGTGAGATAGAACCACGGTTATGCCAAAATGTCATCGAAAATGTTGACAAAAGTGTGGACATCTATGGAGTTGCAAGGAATATCATGCACTATACTTCAATTATCAATTAAATTGGATTTTTTTTAAAGACCCTTTAGGTAACTGTGTTAAAAAAATTAATAGAATATTTCAAAAATTTTTTCTTTGTCAATCCAAAGCCTTTCAAAACCCTCGTATATTGGCGTGGGAATCATCAAGACTATCGTCATTCTTTATGATGCTTAAATATGTTGTACTATGTAAAAACCCAACACTTAACATACACTTCAAAACAGTCTCGAAATATTTCTTCCCGCTTTCTATAAGAAAATAAGTTATGCCAACGTATTTATAATAATCACTTTGCTTCATCAATTAAAATGAAAACTTATTTTATGCCAATAATAGTCCTCGCAATTTAAATCTGATGTTAATGAAAACGCAATAAATAATCTAACCTTGCATAAAACATACTGATTTATAGAGATCAATCAGTTTAAAGCCATTTTCCAACATTATACCTGTCGGGAAGATTATAGATGAAAGCCAGTTCATAATATATCAATTACCCTCCCTGCTTTAGTTCGACATTGCACGTTTTTTTGTGCTCCATAACCTGCAGAGAGTTTACGCGATGAATTTAAATCGAAATCTGGCATTTCACGATCGGTCGGTAATTTTATAGTCACGATTACTTAACGAATTTGTTTATCATTTTATGACTTTCTCATCGTAATGTCGATGTTTTGATTATGCTCATTATGAAGTTATTTCCTGACATAATAATCTTTTATATCAGTTTAGATTAAAATAATTTCTAGTTAGAGATATCCTGTGCCATACATGATGCGGCAGATTAGAAAAAAAAACAGTAAGTATCTGAAATACAGTCAAACGGACTGTACGGATTTAAAAATTGTGACCACTTCTTATAATCGCGGCTGAATATTTCTTTACTCGCGGATCCAAAGCTAATGATACATATTGTATTTTTAGAATATGTATTTATTTACCAGCTACCTTTAAAAACAAACAAGTATCAAAGTATTTATAAACAAACAAGTCTTATTACTGATTGGCAGAAAGTTCTTTGACAAATAAATCGCCGCCACCGAGTTACGGGGGCACTATGGCTTTTGATAAAAGCCGCGTTCACAGGATCGGTGCCGAATCTTTTGTCTTATTGCTTCAACTTGTCATTCGTCGCAATAATTTCGAGTGAATAGCACGTGTCTTTTTTAATATCAAAGAATCAACTGTACGATCCATCAAGAAATCAGAACTCAAAATAAGGAATTTTACTGTTTCAACCTCACTATCTGCATAAATTATTCGTGATCCAGAAATTGAAAAAATGGAAGCTGCATTAACATTTGGATTGAAAACTGTAGCCAAAAGAGCGTGCCTTGAAGTATTAGTACAATCCGTTAGAAAGCCAAACGTCTTTATGCACATTTTAAAGAACCTGGTGATGAACATACGGATAGAGGATTTCAAGCATCGGATGGTTGGTTCAATAAGTTCAAGGTGCGACAGTAACTTTAAGCTGTATTACATTAGACGAACCTTTAAAATCATTCTAGACACCATGAAATGTGATCCTGATATAAATGGTATGCAATGCTGAAAAAAAATTGACATAGCAAAGTGCATTGTTAACATTAAAGAATAACTGCAAGAGCTGAAGTCATACACATTGAAATCATGCTGGAAAAATCATGCTTGTGGTTTGATCTAACAATCGGTAATGATGAAGAATCCGTGCAAATTCAAACATTAACTGAAAACATTGCTCAAGTTGCGAAACAAAAACAAAAAAGAAACCAACTAAAAAACACTATACAAAAGGGAAAAAAAATCTATGATACATGTAACTATTACCATTACCCTATAGAAAAACACTAAGAAATATCTTATATCGACTCAGATTTGCGGGTGTCATTAAAAAAGTCATCCAATGAGTAAAATGCATTTTTTAATAAATTTTCCTTTAAAAGATGTACTTTATTTTTGGGTAGTGTTCGGACACTCTCCGTAAAACTATTGTATATCTTTATAATCATAAAATTTGCATTTTCTGAATATAACTAAAAATTATATTTTTCAGATAATAGATGTGATTTAAATATCGCTGTATAAGTATGTCAAATATTTTTTTCCTTTATTTGGGTTTTTCGCCACTATCTAAAACTCAAAAAATATCAAAAATACCTGTTCTTATTTAAAGAAAGACTCACTGTTAACGTTAAAAGTTTGTACAATTTTTATAACATTTTTATATCTTTAAAAGTTTGTTCGTTAGGCAAATTTATTACAAAAAAGAATCACTAAGAAATTTGTCTCCGTTTGGTTTTTAGTTTTTACCCAGTGATTCTTTCTTTAAATAAGAACAGGTATTTTTGATATTTTTTGAGTTTTAGATAATGGCGAAAAAACCCAAATAAAGGAAAAAAATATATGAACATGCCACAATCATTCAGACATTAAGTATGTCAAAGTCTGTATAAGTAGGTCTATTCAACGGTCGTCTGAATGACTATTGCTCCGACGCCACATTGGATACAATTTTTTTGTACCTTTGCTGCCCTGGTACACTTTTGCGTCACTCATTGTAACTAATAAGCACTCTGAGATTACAAATAATCTATTAAAAATATGCACTACATAGAAGAACTGTGATTTCAAGTGAGGAAATTGTTTTTTTTGTACCTATAGTGCCGTTATACTAACGTACTTTTGTTTTTAAATGCTTCTGACTAAACATAAACATCTTTTAACGACATCTGTTGTGTATTAGAGAAGTTATAAATCATAAGGTAAAACATTAAGCTGTACATAGACTATACCTTCTCGGCAGGTATTTATTTGATTCGGATGTCGTTTCGGAGTAGTCCGACATGCTTAGGAAAGAGCGCGAAATTTCAATGGAACTTTTTTTAGCAAAAAAAATTGCCCCATATTCTAAAAGGTTCAAAGAATGTTTTAAGCTGATAAGAAAAAGATTTTTTGAACAATTTACAGTGGTATTACCCTTTAATTACCTCTACAACTTAATTGGGCTTCTTCATAAATTCATTTTTTTGTCATAAATGGAAAGATCATATATAAGTTTTATAACAAAACTATTTTTATTTTTATTTTTTCTTATAATTAAAAAGTTATAATTAAAAATAAATTTTTAAACCTAGTACCAATGACACGCCGACAGTTCCCAAAAAAAACCCGAACGTACGTGACCTCACAATAGTAACGAAGGCCAATATCGCCAATATTGGGTCGGCTCGGAACAATTCGGAATCTCTCGCAAATAAAACAATTTATCGATCTTAGTCATTGTTCTATAGGTTTAATCCATATCTTTGACTGCATTTGTTGGTTTGCTAGCGATTTAAAAATATACTTGCTTTTAATTGTTATTTAGGCCTTCGGTGTTGTTTTGAACGTTATACTCATATATCTTTATATAAGATATGGAGGCTCAAAGGTAAGTTCAGAATGATGTATTGAAATTAGATTAGGGTTCCTTTTGTTTTTTTTGCATTCGTTTTTATAACTTTTATTTATATTATTTAATTCATAAGGGAAAACAAATTAACATTGAAGACTGATTGTAGGCTGGCCTTGGTTCCAGGACATGTGGTTTTCTAGTGGGTAGACCCACTTAACAGGAGAGTCCCACACTTCGACTATAAAAGTTTTGGTCCACACCAAAAAAAATGGTTTAGGTGTCTTATTTGGGAAATCTCAGGCTGGTCATGCAATTAGAGTTAGTTAGCAGCCAGATTTATTTATATTTTCAAATATTATTAAATCAAGAGTCTAATGTGGAGGTTTGTAAAACATGTAAGGCGAAAAATCGCCACCGTTTTAAATACTGAAAACTGAAAACTTTAATTAAAGCAATAATGTAGTATGGGTGGATGTTTTTTGAAAATATTGTTAATACGAGTTTAATGTGGTGGTTTGAAGAATCGGTGTGGCTTTAAAAGTATTGCAAACTTCAATGAAAGCAATGAAACTATTATGCAATCAAACAAATATGTATGTAATTTTGGGTAGTGATTGTTTTTATTCTGATTTGATTATTATTTTAGTATATATATATTATAATTTACTGTAATATATTATCCATATTTCCTACTGGGGGAAGTTTTATTATGTATATTTAATAGTGTATTTTTTATTGAGAAAAAAAGTGATTTAAACAGTATGTATGTGTTTTATTTTTCTAATTATGATTTATATTGTATTTTATAAACATTATATGTATATTATAAGCTTTACTCCGAACTTTATGTTCTGGCATACAGGTCGTTTTACCGTGCAAACACCATTTTTGCGGTTAAGTTGACCAAAACCTATAGCCTTGTCACCGTAACTTTCTCGTGACACCCTACAAATAGTTTAATTATCTGAATTGAATCGAATGTAATTTTTGATAAAAATATCCACAGCAGGTATATTATTAGAATTAGCCTTTATGAACCCTTTCTCACACATTACTGAACTAAATTGTAACAAACAATATTTTATTTAACACAACCAACAATAATTTTGACATTATATATACAAGTAGAAACCGTTGACAGTATTGACATGAAAACACTTTATTACTATGACGTCACAAACATGGCACACAATCGCGGAACGTTCGTACCCACGTGATTTTTTTGAATTTTATAAATTTTAATGAATTCATAATTAATTGTAACAATTTTTAAAAATAAATTTCCGCATCTTTTATCAATCAATATTATTTATGATAAAGTTTTAAAATAAAGTAAAAAAATCGAAAATAATTTTTTATTCAAAAACCCAATTGCGTTTAATCTCAACTTCTTTTAAGCTTCCTTTTGGGTGAGCTGATAACATTTGTTGATAATGTTAAAATTATAGTGATAATTTAAAATATTCGGACTATGCAAAAGTACAAGCCAATAAGCGAATTCTGATACTTAACTGTTGCTGCTTAAAGTTCAGTGTGTAACAAATAACATACGAAATAAATCTTCCCGGTTTATTTGTTTAGATTACTTCCATTCTTACAAACATTGAACTGTTCAGCGAACCAGTTCAATTATTTCAGCGAGCTATATATTCACCTTTGCTTTACGATCTGGAAACAACGAATAGTTTTCCGTCGGCGAAAAAATTCTTTTCGCTTTACCGCATTTTATATGGCCATTAAATCACCAGTTAATAGGTTTGCGTGATTAGCAATGTCTGTATGTCGATTCTCTCGTTTTTTTATTTTCAAATTCATTTACATAAATATTTTTAATTATAGGAGATTGTGCTTGATTAAGAAATAATTTTAATTGATACATCCAGTAGACGTTTATTAATTTATTTATCATTTGTTTATGTTTGATGTGGTTTCTGAATACAGTCAAGGATTTTTTCTGTGTTCAGTATTGTATGGGTTTTTGTTCGTAATTAATTTTGATAATTATTGGTTGATTTTCTAAGCAGGATTATAAAACTACAAACTAATTGCCAGTTGGTCATTTTTGAACCATGCGCCCAAGTTGCGTTTTAAACAGCTTGTTAAAAAGTTTGACAGCATTAATGGTCAAAGTTCTCTGAAACTGTTCTATGCAGTGGCATAGTAGGAACATTACCTTAGATTTTGGTCGGTCTGACTAAATGAAGACAAATATATGTTCGCTTGTCCGGAAAGTTCGTAGGGATTTTTCATTAGCTGCTTTCTTAACGCCGGTAAACAAAAATCTGGTGGAATAGTTATATTTATTTACATATTATTAATTCCTGTGGTATTTACAATGGTTAGGCTCAGGTTCACGTTGACTTGCCTTGATTCGCTGAATTAGTTCAAACTTGTACTAAAGGCGCAGCAGAAGTTGGTCTGCCTCTTCTTCAAAGGGAAAGCCTAACAGGAGCTTAAGGAGGGAGTTACCTAGGGATCTGTTTTTGGTGCTTCCTTATATATTTTATAGATCAACGAAATACCGAATGTTCCTGGAGGAAAATGGTAATGGAGTGAAACTGTGATGTATGCTGATGAGACAATGATCTAGTATTAAATAGTACAATGTTTCTTATTCAGAAATAAAAACTTAAAATAGATCAATTTTTCAGAGGAATATAAAAACATAAAATCAAGCTCCATCGATGGTGCGCTGTTTTGGTGGCTCGATATTGATAGGGGGGGATGGACTGGCGAATAATACATGTCGATACTGTGGCTACTGAAGTAGCACAGTTCTGTTTTATCTTTAAAATGCTTTCAGAACGGATTAGAGTGTATGTTGTTCCTGTCCACACTCAAAAATCAAATATGGCATCTTCTGGGAAAATTTGTGAGACATACAGAGGATCTTTATATTGCAAAAAAGGAGTCCGCGTTTCATATTTAAAATGAAGCATTTAAAATTTTTTTTTTTTTGATTTGGGAAGAAATACGATTTATATGTCACCCTCAAGAGAAGCACTTCTCGGCTTCCCGATCAGTATATCTCAATCAGTATAGAAAAAGACTATATCTATAGAATGTTCCAAAAAATAATAGCATTCCTAATATCATCGAAAAAACCAGCAAAAATTAAAAAAATGTCAAAATGAGGTGTTCTATTCAAACTATCACATCTAGGCGAAATTAAAAGATAAAGACTTTCTTCCAACGGTATTTAAAAGGGGACTTAATGTACTTTCAGATACTTATTACATAATTTAGCTTTATTTAAAAAATATATTTATTTAGTTAGGTAAAGTTCATTGGTTTTAAAATAATAATCAATCATAAATAATAATAATTTAAAATAATAATAATAAATCAGTCTCGTTATGATGCTCTTCAAAAACCGATTCGGTCTCACTTTCACTCGCTTTGTCATCGAAAATATCATCTACCTCATATTACGCTCCTACTTCAGACGCACAGCGAGTACGAGAACGCTTCTTCATTTTGAGCTAAATAGAAAATAAAAGAATAATTAAATGTTAAAAAAATTAAAACTCACAGTTTTCAATAAAAATACTATAGAAAATATAATATTTATGATTTTTTTACCACAAACTGTGTGAAGATCGAAAAAAACACACTATTTGTGCAAAAAGGTTATTTAAATAAATTGACAAAACACTGACACAGCAGCACTGGATGGCGTATACTATAGAATGATGGTCGCTTATATTTTTGTTGGTATTCACATCTTAAGATGGCTATGGTGGGGATCTGTAGTGGGAATAGTAAAAAAACTTCCCCCAATCAAAGTCTTCCTCTCAATGTGACCATTTATAAGGGAAAAACACTTTTAATTCACCCCTGCGTATCCCGTATCCAGTGCTTCTCTTGAGGGTTAAATCTCCATTAATAAACTATCACGAAAAAAATAATAACAATAAATGCCTTTATTAATTAATAATTAATTGAGTCTAGCTCAACGAGCCACTTATACCCAACCCGTATTCAAAAACCAATTACAATACATAATACTAGACTTAAATAAAGTATATAAACATAAACTAACATTCTGCAGATTGTACCACAAATAATAACAATGTATATACGAAAATAACATACCAAACAAAAACAAGTAATAACAAATAATAGCTCAGCCCATATACAAAATTACAAAACAACGACAAAGGAAAACAACTAAGATTCATCACTGAAAAATAAAGATAATCATAAAATAACATACAAGGCTCTATCTCTGAGAACTGTAGAACATTAAATGACATCTCAAATCTCTACTTGGAGAGTTAAATAATTTAGCAGCATTGTAATTGAAAGAAAGGTGAAACTGGTAACTGAAAAAACGATTAAATATATAACATTCCTAAACGTGTACAGAAACAAAAAATACATCATCATATGTTACCAGTCAGAGCCAATGATCACTTAAGCCGATCGATTAGGAAATGAACAAACGAGAAGATCTTCTCAAAAACTTTATATTTAACGCGTTACGAGCCGCCTGTACTACATCAACCGGCGAGATAAAAATAATTTATTCAAATATTATTCTCCTATTTATTTGTTCAGTAAGCCTGGCGGTCTTATCTAAGCAAACAGCCATCGACTTATCTCTGTTTAGGAATGTTTGTTTTTCTGTTTGGTGTTTGTTGATGTGGAACCCGTCAAAATTAAGGTTGTTACTAATGGATAAATTAATAGAAATGTTCGTTCATCAAGAAAAAATTGTATTTTTTTTATGACCGTACTATGTGTTGGTGATAATGTTGGTGATATGTTGGTGATCAGATCAGGTTGGTGATAAGATCAGTTCGATACCATGAAATAAGTAAAACTTTTTCCAAAGATGTTAGAAAATCGAAAGCGGACACATAAGACATAAAATTCTAGTAGAACAAATGTCCATTTTCAAATCTGAAAATGAAATTTTGAAATTGAAATTCTAAATTTTTGTATACACTAAGAATTATGAAATTCCACTTACATTTGAAATGAAAAAATCAATAATAAGTAGATCCGCCGTACTTATTACTAGGCTAATTGAAAAATTCGCTGAGCGACACCTATAGAGCAGTACTGTATAATTTACTACATCTTGAAGTTTCATCCTTCATATGAACATAAGTTTCAAGTCGATCTGTCAATTCATTCGTACAAAAATAGCAGCTTAAAATAAACGTATCAGTTATTAAATTCTTTGTAAAAAAAAAGGTTTAAAGGCAATGGAAATTCATAGTGAAATGATAAATGTATTGGGAGAGTTTGCTCCTTCAAAAACAATGGTTTGATGGATGATGATCCTCGTTCTGAACGTCCAATAAGTGCAACTACTGAACAAATAATTAATTCTATACATGATATGGTTATGGATAACACACAATTGACTTTGAGTGAAATTGCTAAGGTCATGGACATCTGAACTCAACGGGTGTTTCATATTTTGAAAAAGGAATTGGGCTTGAGAAAGCTGTGTGCAAGATAGGTGGCGCATTTGTTAAATTCTGATTAAAAACGATTTCGAGTAAAATTTTCTAACCAACATTTGCATCTTTTTCGAAATAATAAAATGGATTTTAAACGTCGTTTTGTCACTGCGAATGAAGCTTGGGTTTACCACTATGATCCTGAACTGTGACAACAAACCGCAGAGTTTTGAACTGGGTTGTTCAGCTCCGCCAAAGTGGTCAAAATCGACCAAAAAGGTTATGGCATCATTTTTTTTAGGATGCAAAAAGTATTTTGTTAATTGATTAAGTTCAAGCCAATAAAACAATAACAGGACAGTATTACTCAAACCTTTTGGATCAATTGGATGCAAAAATTCGTGAGAAAAGACCTGATTTAGCGAAGAAAAAATTTCATCAAGACAATGCACCGGCACACGGAGGTGTTCTGCCAATAGCCAAACTAAAGGAGTTACACTACGAATCGTTGGAGCATCCACCATATTCGCCAGATCTGACCTTCTTCGACTTTCATCTCTTCCTAAATCTGAAAAATTCAAGCGTTTTTCGTCAAATGAAGAAGCAGCCGTAGATGAGTATTTTGAAGGATTTCCAAAAAAAATCACTTCAGAGATGGAATAAATGAATTGAAGAACCGCTGGACAAAATGTATTGAGCTTAAGGAAGAATATACGCAAGAATAAAGTCATTTTTTCAACTATCAACTTTTTTTATCATTTCCGCTACGCAAACTTTTCAATTAGTCTAGTACAACAGACAAGTCTGCAAGGCATGGACTGAATTAGGTCTAATAGACAACAATCTACCAGTTGTGGCTGTTACTAATTGACATTTTTTTTCTTAAAAAAAAAACACGTTTAATTTGAGAGAAAAATAAAAAAGAAAATAATTTGAGAGAAAGATAAGAATAAACATCAATGGCGTTTTGAAAGGTACTGTCATAGCAATAAAATGACATAAGAGACAATTAGACTGTGAACCAACTCAGATTTCCAGCGCCATCTCTAAAAAAAAAATAAGAATTATCAACCGCCACACCTGGTAAGTTTCTTGTGACCAGGCGCTTTATATACATAGTACTTCAAATTATTTTAAAGTTGCTGACAATCAGGGTAATCAATCAAGACTTCTACCAATCATATCCCAAACATGTACTGTCAACGATAAATTAGACAATCTCGTCGATTAGTCAAGAGTCGCAGATCTGATGTAAAAACCTTACTGTTTGACGAACTAAATGCGCGTAAGCGCTATATGAAATTTGGACGACCTTGTAGATATGACCTATCGACAATATTTGCAAATTTCAATTGCATAAGGAGCTGCGTTAATGCAAAATGGTTACTAAGGGTGACTAGTTTAAATATGAACTTCTAGAAAATTGTAAATTGAAAGGCCAAACGGTAAACCAACATTTTTACAGAAGGGTTCTTGGAAGTCTTGGAAAAATGGTCATTCGTATATGAGTCCGAACGTCAAGAACACATGGGTGCTGCATCACGGCAATTCGCCTTGCCGCACAAAGCTTTATATTAACGAAATTTTGGCGTGTAAAAACATCAATATGGCTCCACAGCCCCTTGATTCACCCGACTTGAGTGTTTGTGACTTTTCCTGTTTTCAACTGTGATTGAAAATTCACTTTAAAATAAAGCATTTTGGGGCATTGGAGAACATTTAAAAGGCCTAACCGAACAGCTGAAAGTGATTCCTGTATCTTAGTTCTAGCACTGCCACAAACCGTCTCCAGTGCTGTGTGGCTTCCCAAGGCAACCACTTTGAAAGAGACAATGTAAAATTGTAATTTTGTAAAAATAATAAAAATTAATATCGTTATTTTACTTACAAACCTCGTATATTATAATTTTTTATAACTTTTTCAATTAAATTATCGGCAGTTCAAGGTTTCCTATGCTGAATTTAATATCACCGGGTTGCTGCTTCGCAATTTTTGGACAAGAATTACACAATAAACACCCACCAATTAAATTTCAAGCCACCCAATCGGTTCCTTACGAACCGATTAACGTTAATTATTCTAATGTTTTGTTTAGTCTGTTCACACTTATTTTCCTTTCGTATCCTTTTAAAGAACAGATTTTCATCGCCTCTTTTCAAAACGGTTCACACCAACAACACGAAATCACAGATGTTCATATGCTTGATAGGATAAATTCAATCGTACTTATTAACGTATGCCAGTTGTTTGTAAATGGTTTTCAACGCTCGATAGCAATATGTTAAGATTCTCGGCAATCCCTTGTGTCGTTAAATGCCGATAGAATTCAATCAATGACTTTATTTCGTCTTGGTTCGATCGACACAAAGTACTTTACTTAACATCAACATTAAAACGTTTTCTATTGAACATTTACTTTCTATTTACTCTTTTCCTAACCGACTGCCTCTAGTAATCGATAATATTGTTTAAACTTTCGATGTAAATAATTTGCTTTTACCAGATAACGTGTAGATATGTGTTTTTAATATTTTATTGGTTTAGGAATCTCAAATATATCCTGAATATTGATAAGAAGTGATAATGATTTTGTCTCATATCGTAAACAAATGATTTCATACTAGACTGATACTTTAGAAAACTATATCTTACTTTGAGTTTTTTGTTAGAAAAAAAGGGGTTGAATAGCAAATATTTTGGTCACCAAGATAAAAATGTTTAAAAACTATACCAGGTGTAATTCTGGTAAAATTAACATAATTCTTAATTTCTTTTAAAGGTGGCGCTGGAAACAAGAGTCGGTTCACAGTCTAATCTCTTATGTCATTTTATTGCTACGACAGCACCTTTCAAAAGGCCATTGATTTTTAAACGATTTCGAGTTAGCGTCATATTTTTTCATGTGGTAAACATGTTTAGCCAAATAAAGAACATTTGCAGGCTCATATTGCTTTTCTTGTTCAATCAAAAGAAAAACGCGAGTGAAAGTCGTCATATACTTGTGGTAACTTACGGTGAAATGGCCCAACGCAAGACGCTTGTGGGCGTTGGTTTAGATGTTTCAAAGGTGGTGATTTCGAAAAAGTTTGCAAGCATTGTTGCAAGAAAATGATATGCAAACTCAACAAGAAATGGCGGTTAAGTTAAATGTTGACCGCCGAACGAAAAACCATAGAATGGGCTACAAAACACGCAAAAGTGATTTTACGGCACAACGCCCCATCACACTGAAAGCGCTCAGAGACTCCATTTATCATCAACTGAACGACAGACAGATGGAAAAGCAAAAAAAGGGGTGCGAAGTTTTGCTTTCTCAGAAAAGAAATACTTTTTTGCATGGGATAGTGACTGGAGACGAGAAAAATGGATATACTAGTATTTCGAGAACCCAAAACGCAGAAAATCATGGGTTCATCGAGGACAACCATCAACATCGACTGCAAGACCGAATCGCTTTAGAAACGCAATGCTGTGCGTTTGGTCGGATTGGAAGGGAGTCATGTACAATGAGCTGAAATCCAATGAAACAGTTAATAGAATTAGCTACCATCAACAAACGTTCAATTTGAACCATGCATTGATCGAAAAACGGTCAGAATGGGCTACAAGACACGCAAAAGTGAATTTGCGGCACAACAACGCCCCATCACACCCATCGAAAAAACCACCACTTGCTTTCTTCGATGTCTACACACTTTCCATGAAACACTTCAACGATTACGGCGATGCCGAAAAATGGCTTGATGACTGGACCACCTTACAAGATATACGGTTTTTGGAAAAAAAGATGGAAAAAAATGTGCAGCTAGCGATAGCGCATATTTTCAATAAACCATTTTTTACCTTTCTCCCAAATTAAACATGACTTTTTTAAGAAAAAAATAAGAATTATTAACCACCTTGTAAATAAGTAGCGAAATTAGGGAAATTTTAAGATATCATTTTTAAAAAGGCATCAAAGCGACTACCGCCGTTCGTGAGATTTACGAAGTAGAGGAGGGTGCCGTATCAATTCGAACCGATCAGCAAAAAGTTCCGGGAAGGAAAACATGAGTCTCTATGATAGCACAATGAGCAGATTCACTATGGTATCGAAGAAAAATTAAGTTACTGGCACAAAGATGGGTTGAGGTCATCGAAAATAACGAGCCTATAATTCTAGAAATAATCTCCAGGAATACGTTTAATCAGTAAATAACTAAGTATATCAAAAAGTACTTTTGTTACACATTAGTATACGCATAAATCATAGTTATTCAAATGTAAGTAAAATAGGGAAATTCAAAATGTTAAAGCAGAACTAGGAAACGTACAACATACAAGAAATAAGAGAGAAATATAAAAACAAAGATGATCGCAAGACTCATGGTTACGATGAAACATCGTTATCAACGCAAACAATAAAGGTACTAACATAAAAAAGAAGCCCAAAACAGAAAAAAAAAATAACACTGATAAAAAATAAATAAAATTCTGTAAGATATGATATGAAAACACAAGCAAGAAGGGATTAAAGGAAATACATAAAAAAAATGACGGAACAGACAAGCAGAGCAAAAATCGAGAACACAACATAAAACACTGATATAGAATAACTAAGAAATTAACTCGACAAAAACCCGAAGACAATAGGGAAATAAAAGGAAAAAATGAAGGCGTTTGCAAGACCCCAAAGTATCTGTAAAATATGGCTGGAGTACTAAAATATGCTATATGTGATAAATCGATAAGAACGAAGGTCTAGAAATACGAGGTATGTAAGTAATGAGTCTGGAAAACTATTGGCGCTCTTTTTAAGTAACAGGCAGACTAACATCTGATGCGCCTTCAATGCGAATTTAATAACCCTCCCTAGATTCACTTGGTGATCCGTACCAATTATTTTTATGAACCAGATTTTTATAGAACGCACTATAAAAATCTGGTTGCGTTCTGAAATTGAGTGACAACTTTTGTCAACTTTTTTTGTTTCAGACTTGGGCAGAGTGCGACGGAAACTTTTGCAAAACTTCAACAGACAAAAAGTTCTAATTGAATTAAACCTCTGAGCAGTAAAGTATAATCCTTTATTTATAAATAAAGGAAAAAACGCAAATATTTTTGTTATGTCCTAGTATTTGACGGATCAATTAATTGCGTATATCGACAGAAGTATCTTAAAATATGATGATCTAGAGAGAACATCCAATATTAGATTAAAAGCAGTTTTTGAAGTGGTTGGAGTAATTTCGTGACGTGTTTTCTTTTGTTCATCATTCTATAATATCCTCCAGGGATTTATTTTCGGGCTTAATAAGATAAGCATTTCCTTCTTTATGTTGATATCAATGTTATTGTTATACCTCTATTGTTTTAAATGATTTTCAATGTTATGATTTAAATATCATTTTGTTACATGCAACATTTTCAATATTACAAAATATATACAGGGTGCATCACCATATACGGCAATTTTGAAGTAAAAATTTTCCGCCGAATATATTGCCGTATGACAGCATGTAGGAAGGGAATATCACATCAAAATGAACAAAATGCAACCCGGTAAGAAACAGCCATTCCAAATAGTTTTAACTCTCATGTCCAAATATCCGAGACACACTCTGTATGTGATATTCGAGATCAAAATATTCAGAGTGGGATTTAAATTGTTATACTACAAATGATTGTGATACTGCAAATTATCATAAACAAGAATTTTAAAGATAAGCAGAGATATAGAAAACTGAAAAGATGGTTTAGAAAACTTGAAATGAGACTACAAATAAGACGAATGAAATATGTGATTTAGAGTTTAACAGTAACGGGCATACAGAAATTGTCAAATTTCACTTTTAAGACTCTTCCCCTTTGTCTTCGACATTAAAAAACTGATCCGTCATTTTATTTTTATATAATTTAACCATACCATAAAAGATCCAAATAACTTGCTATGAATATAAAATAGAGCTGCATACCCTCTTGATAGACTTTAAGCAAGCCTGTGACAGAATAATTAGGGAAAAAGTGTATCAAGGAATGAATCAACTAGAAATACCCAAAAAAGTCATTAGTTTGACAAAGATGACCTTGGAGAAAACAAGAGATACGATAGTATGGAATGGTGATGTATCGCAAAAGTTTGAGGTGAGGAGAGGTCTTGGACAGGGAGACCCTCTGTCAAGGACTCTTTTCAATCTGATACTGGAGGTGATAGCAAGAAACAGCAAGCTGATAACTGATGCCACAACATACAACAATGGACACCAATTCTTGGCCTTCGCAGATGATCTGCCAGAACCAAAAAGAAGCTAAAGAGAACCATAAGATCAATAAAAAAAGAAGGGAAGAACTTCGACTTGGAAATAAATCAAAATATATAAAAATATATGGAGACGGGACAAATGCAACAGATATAAGCAAAAGAGAGGAAACATGACCATGGCAGCCAATGATGAAAGAGAATATATTTTCGAAAGAGTTCATAAATTCTGCTACCTAGGAGCTACAATCGAAGAGGGCGGGCACGAAGAGCACGAAATGCAGGCCAGGATAGCAAAGGGTAACCGAAAATATGGAAGCCTGAAGGCACTGATGAAGTCCAACTATGTGTCCAGGAACAGAAAACAAAGAATCTATACAACAGTAATAAGACCAACAACAACCTACGCCTATAAAACTTGGACGCTAAACCGAACGAAGGGAGAGAAAATGAAAAAGTGGGGGAGGAAAATTATGAACTATATATGGAGAAAAGAGAACTGAGGCGGGATGGAGCAGAAGAACAAACAATGATCTGGAAGTACTGTACAAAAGTTCAAATATAATAACATTTGTGAAAGCGTAGAGAGTGAGATGGCTTGACAACGTGGAGAGACTGTGCGGAGGGAGAATGACAAACCTAGTATTACGCAGAAGGCCAATAGGGAAGAATAGGAAGGGCAGGCCAAGAAAAAGATGAATGGGTCAAGTGCAGGAAGAGATGGGGGAAAGGAAGAAAATAGCAAACAATAGAAAGGAGTGGAGAGGGATAGTCCAGACTGTGCTGCAGAGGAACTGGTGAAGATGGATTTAAATGGGGGAACTACATCTGCAATGTTATAACTAGTGATATGTAAAATACGATATTGTGAACCTTATGCCCAAGACCTTCATGGTTTGTGGAACTTTTAAATAAATATTTTGAACCTGATCGTACATTCATAGTAAATGATGAATGCTCGGGACGCCCAAAAACAGCTGCAACCCAGAAAATTACCACAAGAATCTACAATGTCGTATTAAATGATCGCGGACTGAAGGTGCGCGAGCTTACTGACATTGTAAACATCTCGATAGACTGTGTCTAATTCATTCTGCTGAGTTCTTGCGGCCATTATAACAGTAGAAGAAACATGGATTCATCATTGGACGTCATATACGAAGCAGCAGTAAAAGCAGTGAGTGGACAGGTGAAAGAGCGCCAAAAACTTCCATTTGCAGGAAAAGTCACGGCTATGTTTTTCTGAGCTCGTGATCTGAAATTCATAAACTAATTGGAAAATAACAGGACCACCACCAGGGAATATTACGCTTCACTACTGAGCCAATAGACGGGTGTTATTCGGGCTAAATGTCCACATCTGGCAAAAAAGAACGGTTGACGTTATTACTGTAAAATTCGATTACCTGTCCTTCGAAGTGCTTCCATAAGCGCCGTTTACGCCGGATTTGGCTCCCTGCGATTACTTGCTCCCTACCTATTCCTAAACCTAAAAAATATCTCGCTGGACAAAGACTCGCTTATAATGCTAAGATCAAAATTGAGACAACCACTTATTTTACACGTTTAGACAAATCGTATTATACTGGGGGTATTAAAAGGTTAAAACGTCTTAAAGTATTAAGTTAAAAAATATTTACAAAAATCTTGTGATTTTTTGATACGACCGAGAACTTTTTAAACGATTCTCGTATCGCGCCAAACGGATGTTTAATCTCCAAATTGCCCAAATTTTCTACATTGAAAATGTAAATTTTTGACGATAGAATTTATCCCCCTGTCAAAAAATTCTCGTCGCCCAAGAACAAAGGAAGACGAAAAAAGAGAGATCGACCCTCCTTTAAACAACCGAGTTTCTAATTAATCGATCCGAAAACGCCAAGCATTTTCTCCTGATGGGAAATATAACTTGAACCAAGCAGATATGAAGGGGAAAGGCGAGCGTAAATGAAGATCCGTAGGAAATAATTCATTTCAGCAGGGTGTCTAATTAAAGAGATCCCGAATCCCTCATCGTTGCCTCCACGTTCCAGGATTGATGTTATTCCTCAGGTCCGTGAGTGAGGGAGGGAGAAAGCGAGAGAGAGAGAGAAAAACAAGGGTGGACCTAGAGCCATTGACAAAGAAATGTTCATAAAGGCGTATGCGGTCGTCCTGCGGCGACGAGATGTCGGAGGGATGGCAGAAATTCCTGTCTAGGATTAGCGAGTATTAAGCCGGAAATTTTAGTAAACAGCATATTCGAGTTTATTTCCATAAATATATTTTGTTTCTATTTAAATATACGAATAAAGGGGGTTATACAAACTGACACAATCAAGACATTTCTTATTTATTTACCATAATCAAAAAGTAACATTTATTCTGTCTCCTTCAAAGTAATTCCCTATCTTTGCAAATCACTTATTCCAACATTTTTGCCAGTCTTTGAAACACTTTTTAATATCGTCCTCTCGTATTTCTTTCAAAACAGCCAACGAACTACCTTGAATGGCTTCCATGGATTCAAAACTGCGTCCACAAAGTGGTTTTCCAATCGAGGAAGCAGGAAAAATCAGACGGTACCATATCTGGTGCTTATGAAACGGTATTTTTATGTATGTATCTTTAATCTGATCTATGTTTGAATATGTAGAAAAATTAATGTAAATAAAATGGTGACAGTATGTACCCCAACCCGGGACTAGAAGGCATGACACAGTTCGCACATCATAAGGCGAATATATATATATATATATATATATATATATATATATATATATATATATATATATATATATATATATATATATATATATATATCGTAAAGTTTGACATTGTTGACTGTATGCGTTCTCAGAACGCATACAAACGTTATGGCATACGGACGCTATTTGTGTTTAGTGAATAATTTCACCTCAGTCAAAAAATGGAATTAACTCGTAAGAATTTGCGTACGATGCAGGGATAAAGCACCATCTAAAACCACTGTATATCACTGGTTTAGTGAAGTCAATCATGGCCGTTATTCGCTCACGGACGAATTTAAAGAAGGTCCGTCCAAAATCGGTTGATGTGCCAGAAAATATCGATACTGTGCCGATAAAGCAAAATCGTCATGTGACATACACTGATATTGAGGCATCCCTGGGCATTAGTATGACAAGGATATACATGATTTTACATGAACATTTATCCGTGAAAAAGATTTGTGCGCGTTGGATTCCGCATAATTTGACAATCGCTCAGAAAAGGCTTGTGTCGATTGGTGTAAAAAAATGCTCAAAAAATACAATCGTGATGCATCAAAAGCCCTGTATAACATCTACGCAGGTGACGGATCTTAGGTCAATGCGTATAAACTCGAAAGTAAAAAGCAATTGACTGTATGGGTCTTTCAAATTAAGCCAAACCTAACAAAAGTTGTTCGCGCAAGAAGCATTTCGTACCAAATGGTCGCCTCTTTTTTTGGGATAAATGGACATGTGGGTACAGTGCCACTAGTGAATCGTAGAACAGTTAATTCTGGTACACAACCAATTGTTTGCCAAAAATCTATGAAAAAAATAAGAAAAAACAACCAGCGACGTAGGATCATTCTTCACCATGACAACGCGAGCTCTCCATATAGGACCGAACAACTCGATATTTGACCGGTCAAAACATCGAATTGATGGATTATCCGCCGTACAGTCCTGATTTGGCACCCAATAATATCTTGACGTTTTCAAGACAAAAACAAGAACAAGACAAGACACTGTAAAATTGATTGAATTGATCTAAATATTCTAGTAATATCTACAATGTATCTAATACTTATTTGGCGATTACTCAGTACAAGATTCTTCATTTTGGCAATGTTTTCTTCACCGGTTGATAAGGCCTTCCTGAACGACGCTCATCTTCAACTGCCTCTCTTCTTCTTCGTCTACTTCCAGTGGTACTACACCGCGGTAGTGACCCTTGACCTCTTTCAACCTTCGCCTCCAACCGGGTCGATATATTGAATCAATCTAATATGAGGTGTGCAAACAAAGTAATGAAACTGGTGGCATAGCGTTCGATCTGGCAACTCTGCGGGTTTCCCCTTAAGGGGAAAGCAGGACATTATTTGATGCGTCCTCAGCACGGGTTTGAACTACCTAGAGTCACTTGGTGGTCCGTACCATTTTTTTTTTTTGTAAACCGGATTGTTCTTGCGTTCTAAAAATGAGTAGAAACAATCTCGAACAACGATGCGATGGCACAGTCACACGAGACGTGGGCACAGTTCGACAAAAACTTTTGCAAAGCAGGTCTATGGAAACACTGTTTTGTCAAAGGCCCAGATTTTCAGGTAGTTTAAGGCATTCTCAGAAGGCCGATACTCGATTAAAGATAAACCTCACAGAGAAATACCTGAAGATGTCCACAGATTCCAGAATCTTGTGCGTTCTGGTCGTCAGTTGATGGTCAGAAAGAATGATCGGAGAAAAGCTGAAATTGACTCACACAACAGTTAATCAACTTTTAACCAATGAATTGGCGATTGAAGAAAATCTGAACAATAGAAGGGAAACATGTCTTGACTTTTTGGGGCTGATTAAAAATGACCCTAGAACGTGTCATTACTGGTAACGAGTCTTGGATGTTTCAAAGCGATTTTGAAATGAAGCGTCAAAGCCAGGAATAGCAATAGCATCACAATCAAAGGGTGAAAATCAGCAAATCAAATATCAAGCAACCTTCTTCTTTACCATCACTAAAAAATACAATACAAGAAATTTCGTTTTTCAACAAAATTAAATGCAAATTCTTTTTGATAGATTTACACAAATTACAAAAATTTCTAAGAATTACAAGACACCACAATTTCTAACTTAACAAGCGGAGCTCATGGAAAAAATATTCGTGCTCATTCAAATAATACAAATAAAATTACAGGCCAAGGGTAAGCCATATCACGTTGATCCACAGTTCCTGATAACTGAAGTTAAGCAACATCGATCATAGATGGATCGATCATAGATATGAGCCGGTAAAAGGAAAATATAATTTAATTTTACGTGCTCTACCCAATCCTTCAGTCGTCATCAAATGTCAACAAGCGTTTCCCGAGAGTTTTTCTTAAGCGGTCATCAGTCGGGCTTAAGTTAAACGTTCGAAAGCAACTAAAAGATGAACCAAGAGTCCTGGCCATTTAAATCGCCCAAGTCGGTTGTAAAGCAGCATTTAAATGCAGCTCACGCCATCGGGTGGTTCGTAACAGTACTACTGTGTGAAATTGTTCGCGAAATACGCTCGATTCAAGTACCAAGTATCCATGAAAAATTACAGTTATTAGAGAAAATTAAAAATCTTTAAAAAAAACTGATGACTGGTGACAGATTAAGACCAGAAACCAGTCTCATAAGACGCTTGTTAACTTTTGATGGCAACTGAAAGAATGGGCAACTGAAAGAATGAAATCTTCCTTATTTTTTGAATATTTTCTACGAAAGTCCAGTTTAAAAAATAAATCCCAAAATTAAATAACGAATAAGTATCAAAACACAAGTGTCCAATACTTATAGCCCTGACAGCACGATTATTTTATTCCAAAAATAAAAAAGCATTAAAAGAAAAAAAATGTAATTCTAATAACAACAAATACTTTCCCGTCCTTACTTAACTTAAAAAATCCGTAACTTAAAAAAAAACAAGTCTTAAACGTCTAATCAGAATGCAAACATAAAATATATTTTTGTTCTAATTATCACATATTTATTCTCGAAAATAACTTGAATTTAAATACTCTAAACACCACTTTTAAACACTTCACAAATTATCTAAAAATCTTTTGACGAAAGTTTTTGATTCTGAGCGAATTTCATTACATAAAAACATATTCCGTTTACAAATTATTACGAAAGAGATTTATAAATTCACCTGTTTTATGACTTAATGTATACAAATTATTATTTATTATCTACTTATCTAAAGTTTTCGTACACATACGCTGTTGAAATAGCTATATTTGCTGAAAAAAAATGCGAATTTTATTCAAAACAGAACTTTTTTAACACATTTAATTTACACAATTAACACAATTTTTTTTAACACACTTTTTCCAGATTCTTCTTTCTCAATATAGGTTGAATTTCGTTAAGTTACTTTAAATGCAAGAAAAAGGGGGACAGAGAGAAGTGAAAGAAAATTAGCATGAGAGGGAAAAGCGAGGAGTGACAGAAAGAAAGTGGAGGAGCGGGACAAGGAACAAATAGAAGGCGAAAAAAAGGAAAAAGAGCAGAAACGAGACAAAAGACGGCGAGGGGGATAAAAAAACGAGGGTATGAGCGATAAAGAACAGATGGAGAAAGATAGAAAGACTAAGCGATGTCAGAAGCGAGAAAGAGAGAAAACGCATGGAGTGAAAATGATACATATCGAATGCAAAATGATCCTCAACTTCACTTATCTCTTCGTTGAAAGGAGGGTATATCCGGAAAGCGTTTGATAGCCTAAAATGGAAGACATTATAGCAAATTCTGCAGGAAGTGGGAGTATAAGATCACTTAATTGGCTTAATTTGTCAGCTATAAAAAAACAGCGCAGTGGCGAAAACTGTGGTGGAACGCAGTGGTCAATAAAGGAACTAGACAAAGGCTCATTCCAGCGCCAATTCTATGGCGATATATTCATGGCAATATATTCATTCAACATTGATGAAAAGGTAAAGGTATTAGGGTTAAAGGCGCATCAACAACTAAAACTATTTAGCGACTGGACCTACAGCTTATCGTGGGTTCCGAACCACGATCATGAGCCACTGACAACCCAAGTCAGCACCCCCCCCCCCCCCTCGCCCTTAGGCTATCAAACCCTTGGTTATGTGCTTTACCCATAAGTCTATCACGAAGCCTACCGACTGGCGAGTGACCATCGTGTAGAACACTTCTCAGAAGACATCAGGCCTTACCCAGCCTTTAACTGGCGTGACGGAGGGGTAATTCGTTATCGGATTCTACGCTCTTGCTACGAAACAATCACATTTAAGACGTTTTTCAATACTGCATCTAGCAATTGCTTCATATTAATGTAGAAATTAGAACATCCTAACTTTATCAGCTGATTTGATATGAGCATTACAGGTGTTTTTGTGATTTCTTGAAAAGTGATATATAGGCTGCTGAGCGCTGTAATCAAACTTTGTGGCGAAAGGCCGTAATTGAACCAGCTACCGCGCCAACTGCGGTTTTCGGCACAGCAGCGGCAGACCGCCGCTTTACCGTCTGCGCCAACGTGACCGCCTTCGCGCTGGCTCTGTCTGATATGAAATGAGTAGGAAAGGAAATAAAAGTATTCTAGCAAACATAGATTCACCGAGGAAACACATCATTTCATTTAATACCCTGCTTTGCGTTGCTGTGTCTATGTTGTGGAATGAAAGGAAAGGAAGAAAAAAGATGTTTTTCACAGAAAATCTGTTTTTATTGTAAAGCTAGTGGGTGGAATACATTTTTTTGTTTGTCCGTTTTCCGCATAAACATAAAGATCAGACGGTTTACCGACTCTGGAGCATGCGACGTATAATTGAGATTGCCCATGAGAGAAGCATTCGTTTTCTAAATTCAAATGATATTGATAGTCACAGCGAATGCAAGGCGTATTCGAAATTGAAGTCATTTGAACTCGAACGCCATGTCGGTCGGAATAGGTGGTACTCGTGGAAGTAGTACGGCTTCACCTTTATGAGGTCCAATCAGAATTGTTGCTTCAATTAGATTGTTCATCTATTTTTTAAATACTATATATACATATATGCGTATATACATATAAAGTTGAACCGCTCAGAGTTTACACATGCGTCATAGAATAACGTCATAAATTTCCTATATCATAGACATTGTTTCAATATGTAGATAAAGAATCAATACGTATCCCTTCGGGTAAGAGCAGTACGTTCGATAGTGTACAGCTAGGTAGAAAGAGAAAGTAACAAATAATTAATTGTTCGTACCAGTCTTTAAAAGTTCCTCTATTGAGTTCAGTGGTACTGTTTTGATTGTCATTTGAATTGTTTGATTATTGCGTTTTAGTGAAATTTTATGCTGTAAAGTCTTGTTTTATTGTAAAATAAGTTCTTATAATAACTACTGTTATTGATTATTTTGTTACCGGTAAGTATTTGTAAAGATTCATAAAGTTTTATTTACTTCAATAATTATAACCTAACCAAAGACATTTTATTACAAATGTTTAATAATAAACAGAATTTATATTAGCTTATTCTAAAAAAATACTGAAAGATAACCTACCTTTCAAAATAATAACGGAAATATAGAACTACAAACTTTTAAGGTACCTTTATTTGATTTAACATTTTGTGTGGTTTCAAATAATGTCGGGGAAAACACTGAAATCTCAAGCCCAACAATTTGTGCTTAATGTTTATGAGTATTCTGAAATGGAAAAAAGGAATGGGGTACCGTTAGGGTCTCTTTCATTCATTCAAGAGGTAAGGAATAGTTAATTTGATCACGTTTTACTTATTTTGCATTAATATATATTTTTAGAGAGTTGCAGCGGCATTAAAAATATCAAGGAAAACAGTGTATTCTGTTAAGAAAAGAAAAGAATATAATCCAGTTACTTCTTCTCCTGGAAGAAGTACACCTCGTGCGAAGACCAAAACGACAAATTTACCTGAAGGAAGTAAAATGGAAGTTCGAAATACCTTATACAATATGTATAAAGAAAGTAAGTCATTTAAATACAATAATGTTAATTGTTTGCCAGTTGTACCACATATGCCTTTTAATTTTTCGCATTAGCAAACATTTTGGCTCTACAATTTATTAGAAAACTGTAAAATCTTGAGCTGACACCTATCTTACTTAAATCTAGCACAAACATTTGGCATATCCATAAATATTTAGGTATTAGCAATCATTATTATAGTACCAGAAATTAATAATTTTTACCAAAACATTCCATTACCCAAAATAAATCAGCTTGAGGTCTACTTACATATATACAGTGTACATACAAGTGTGTCGAATAAAACGAATATATATATATATATATATATATATATATATATATATATATATATATATATATATATATATATATATATATATATATATATATATATATATATAGTAGCAGATACCACCCGGCAAACGTTATCCTGCCTCCTGCCAGTGCATATTTATTTACCTCTATATATCTAAAATGGATGGTCTGTGTATAATGTAGAATTTATAAAGCGTTGTAGAAAACTGGAAAAATGAAAGATTACTCATATTCATAAGATTGTATTATTTTTATTGTTATAAATTGATAATTTTTTTTATGATTAATTCACGTAAATGAACAATATCTTTTACTATTCCATTCGCTATATAGGGTGTTTGGTGCATCGTTTGCCAAATTAAAATGGTCGATAGGACGGGTCTTTTGCTATCTCCTCAGCCTCCATAAAGCATTGTTGAGCCCACAGGTTTTTTTATTTTAATTATTTAATTCTTTATTTGAAAAATTCCAATAGTCAGCATTGAATTTAAAAAAAGTTATTGGTATAGCCTCCAAATTATTTTTTTTATTTTAATGTGTAATGTTGTAGGATTCTATGAAAATCAAAATTAGATGCAAGTGACATCTACTTTTTTATAGACTCGCAAAGTTTTTGAAAGACTCAATAAATAAATTTAAAGCTCAATTTTGAATTGCATATTAAAAAAACTAAAAGCGATCATGGTCTTCGAATTCTTTAGAAAAAATCTTTGGTTTATCCTCTTTCTAAAGGTATGCATTCATGTCATAAAAACGTTTTACTAACTTCACTAATTTGCTAACTTTGTGTATCGAGACGCATTAGGCTGATATTCGATATTACTTATTTGCGTAAATAACATATGCTAAGTAGGTAGAAAATGCTACCTCACTCTTGCGCAATGACATCTGGCTGCTATCTCTTTTTTTACATAGGGCTTCTTACATATAGTTTCGCATAAGCGTCGCTAAGTGTTTTGGAACCTGCGGGGGGAAAGGTAAGCGTCTGTTAGGAAAGCGTTCTTGATAAATTCTTTGCGGTTCTGGTGCAACACGATTGGCGCTTCCATATGTCATCAAAATGTCCACGTATTCTTCATTAGAGAATGCAGCCATCATCAAATCAACAAAATGTCACAATAAAACTAACAAAACTAAACAAAAACCAACGCAACTTAACAAAAACAAATAACACAAGAAACATAATTAAAAGATTAGCGGCGCTGCGGTAAAACAACAAATGCGTTAATCAGCAAAGACAGTCAAATTTCGAGTAAAAAAACTGAAACCACGGCGCGCGTTTTTTGAGCTGGTTTTCCGTTTACCTAATGAAAGAGTGAAACAGATGATGCAATTCTACTGTGTATGAGGGAGATAACAGTTTTTACCTGCTTTGCGCGTGTTGTGCGTCCATAATGTATCGACACAAAGTTAGCAATTTAGTGAAGTTAGTAAAACGTTTTTATGGCATGAATGCATACCGTTAGAGAGGATAAACCAGAGATTTGTTTAAAGAATTCGAAGAACATGATACCTTTTGGTTTTTTTATATGCAATTTAAAGTTGGGCTTTAAATTGATTTTTACTTCTTCCAATAACTTTGCGAGTCCATAAAAAACTAGATGTCGCTTGCATGCAATTTTGATTTTCTTAGTACCCTACGACATTACACATTGAAATAAAAAAGATAATTTGGAAGTTTCAATGCTGACTTTTGGAATTTCTCAAATAAAGAATTAAATAATTAACATAAAAAAGCCTGTGGACCCAATAATGTTTTATAGAGGCTGAGGAGATAGCAAAAGACCCACCTATCGGCCATTTTAATTTGGCAAACGATGCATCAAACACCCTGTATAAACAAACCAATTTAAAGTAATTGAAAGTAATAATATCTAGCGTAACGCAAGTAGATAAATAATATTTTTGGTTTTCTAATTCGGTGTATCGATGTACAGAGTTTTTGGAGTTCCTACTCTGGAGCAGGCAACATATAGTTGACCATGCGAAAAACATGGATTTTTTAAAATTAATTAATCCGGCAACGCGCACTGACTGCTCAATTTTCAACGTCAGTGCGGTTGGATTCCAGGTGGCTCCAATGAATTGAGAAATTCAACTGGATAATTAATAGCATGATCCTCTTCTGTAACTGTATAAATGGATTTGTATTCCATAACCGCACCAAGAATTTTCAATTGAATCTTATTATTGATTCCATTGACGTCATCATTCTTTGGAGCTAAGATAACAGGCTCGCAAAGCCAATCGTGATTCCTGAAGTTGTTGGCGATGGTTATACACATCGACGTCCAGCACTTCAGATGGTAATGGTATTCTATTTTAAACTCACTCAGCTGTTGGCGATGGTTATATATAAAGACCGGATTATATGCAACCAAAAACCTAAATAATATGCGCATATATATGCACATATTTTTTTTAATTTATGCAGGATATATGCAAAAAATCCGTAAATATGCAGTGAATATGCAACTAAATTTTGATTTCCTAAATTTCATTTTCATTTAATTAGGTGATTGAGTATTGAATATAGATAAATTCAAGTTATAATATAATATACTTTATTAATTCAGTTAACACCTAATACAATGTTTTATATGAAACTTATACTAAATATTAATATTAACTCGAAAAAATATAAAACGCACTAGTTATAATGTGTGCTTCAAGGTTCTGAACTAGAAAATTGTGGCGTCTATCACTAAGGAAATGTTTATACAAAGAAAACGATCTTTCTACATTTACTGATGTTATAGGGCAAAATTTTAATTTCGGAACTAAGGCAAGCTCAATAGCTAAATTACTTACAGTTTTCCCTGACATTATGTCTACGACCTGCCTTAAAATCTTGAAACCTGTGTTTTTTTCTATCAAATTTTCTAATTTTGCCACTACTGTTTTCCCTACCTCACCTCGTATATTTTTGCAATTTTGTACACATGTCTCTATTATATCCATCGACTCTGGTAAACTTGTACACGATTCCTCTAGTTGCAAAATACTGTCTGCTATAAATACATAGTTACACTTAATATGCATTAACTGTTGTTCCACTACAGCACTTTGAAATATTTCTTTCGATTTTTGGATGCACTGTGAATCATCACCAGACATTTGTGAGATTAAGTCCTTCAATTTTTGAAAATTATCTGCATAAAATAATACCGCACGAATCCAGGTACCCCATCTGGTCACGACAGGCTCAGGTGGTAATGGTACTCCGGGCAAATTCTCTTTGTAAAACTGCACTCTCAATGGGGCCTTTATGAATATCTTTTTGACATTTGCTATTAGGTCATTGACCAACGGAAAA